>LTAE01007824.1:0-21889 GCA_001647135.1 Pontederia paniculata | reverse complement strand
ATATATATATATATATATATATATATATATATATGTGTGTGTGTATTTATAGTAATTGATAAATAAGAGATGTACAACTTCTCGGTCGTCCTTCACGAACCGGCAATTGAGAAGACCAGATGATGCAAGTCGAGTTCCCTTCATCTCTGATTCACCAACCAAACTGGTTTCTTGTTCAAGCATTGTGAAATTTAGCTCCCCTTCCATAATACTCTTGTTTTTTTTTCATTTGTTTTCGGCCATTTTCTATGTATGCATGCGAGGCTCGAAGTCAAGATGTGCCAAATGCATGTATCTGTCAACTAGATGTATATTATATATTCAAACGTGATGGATCACGTTCCGTTTTTTTCTTGTATTATAATCACTGCTCTTTAATTAGTGTGATCACACTCTTCTTTTATTATACCACAATATATAAAACAACTAGTTGTTTATGATCGATGGGTTCAACATCTAGGATCATTGACATTACGTGTTATCAGTACGGAGCCAAAAGCAAATTTCAAGGAGGGGGAGGAAGGTGTGCATATCGCATTTTTTTCTCGGCCATACTTATTTGTCTTCAATTTTTAGCAATTAAATGATTAACATAATAAACATATCATCCCAAAGACAATATTATAATCATAGTATGAATTTATGTTGTATAAATCATCTCATCAAAAATATCATCACTCTACCACTGCATTATCATCATTTATTCAAAGTCATATTTATCTGCATGATCAAATTAAAGACATAATACAAATATACTAAAGTTATAATCAATAAATTTTCTTTCATTCTCTTTATCTTTTTACTTTGTACAATATCATCGTTTAGCGAATTACAAAAAACTCAATTGCATTGTGATGATACAATGTTTGTTCCTTCATATTCAATAGATTCTTGCTCAATTTAATTTCATACTTTGCCTATTTTCTTCCATTGTTCCACATATGATGAAAATATCAATTGCACTATGATATCATGATACTTATTATATCCAATAATCAATGTGTTCAAGTGCGATCAATATTTTACTTATGACTATATCATTATTATCTATTTATCTTGTCCTAAATTATTCAATCATTACAGTCAATAGTGAGTATTTACCAATGCACAGAAGATTCAAATTTGTTCCCCCAACATCAATATGACTAGATAGGCCATCATTAGTCTCATACGAAACCCAATAGTCTCTGATTTAATAGTCCATATAGAAACTCAATAGTTCCGAAAGAAACTCAATAGGCATAAATTCCTCAATTGTGCGGACCTCCTCCTCATGCGTAATTTCAATCACAGTCATTAATAATTTTTAAATCATATTATCAGTTCAACTAGGTTATCGCTTGTGTTCAACTAACTAACACCATTCATCCAACAAATTCTAATCAATCAATACAATCACACATAACCATACTAATAAGTTGTAGTAATCAAGTGATTTAATCAATAAAATAATCTCCATGTTTCATCTAGTGGTAGAAACACGACATGTGTTCATGATGAACACGATCCATTTTTTGAGGATTCAATTTATACCTTTCTTGTCGGTAAGACATGTCCTACTTCAGATATGAGCACGGTTCGTGTCGTACCCTATATGGCTATGATAGGACGTGGTGCGAGTTCAAGGTGACCCAACCCGTATTCGCTTGAGACGCTACCCATGTTTGGTCAACACAGTACGCGTCGAGCCCCTTTTGGTTTAACCTTAGTGCGACCAATTTGAGGTAACCTGGTCAGCATTTAGTTCATATTTGAAACGGTCAATAGTGTGGTCTGCGTCTAGGTAATGTGGGTTTCATGTGCCTCTGTTGTCCCCAAGAATATGGCCTTTGTCTAAGAGGTGCGCAGCCCATTTCCAAGGGCGAATGCACTTGTCAACCTGCTCTATTTTCCTAATTTGATGAAGTCAAGGAACACGACCCACGTCAAGGTGTGAAGTGGTCCGATTCCTTTCGCTTGATGAACTTTGAGAACATGTCTCAGCCATCAATACGATATGTGTCGAGGAACGACACGGTTTGTGTCATGTCACGGGTTCAGTGTCGGCGTCATCTCTAATCCGTTGTACATGATTCGCGTCCAAGGGCGACGCGATCCATTTTTCTACTTCGTTGTTGTCTACGAAAACACGACCCGAGATGGCATGATTTGCTGAAGATGGAGGGACACAACCCAAGATGAGGAGTCACACAACCCATGCCCATATTTCGCTCTTATGCTATCGACGAACACAGCCCAGTCAAGGTGTGACAACGTCCATTTCCTTTCGTTCAATATGATATGAGAGCATTGTCTACGCTTGAACGACACAACCATTTCCTTACCCACGAACGTAGTCTGTGTCGCGTGGGACACTATTCGTGTCCATTCTCAAGGATGCTTCTCATCTCCATGTCGTAGTCGATTAAGGCATATTATTATTAATGATTCGATGCATCAATTATATTTTCTTGAATAAACCATAATCATCATTCCTAATCTTGTAAACTCTTTATTCTATCATTAAGCCCTAAGTTGATCATCCTAATTACATACTTTGATTTGTAGGCAAACTCTCTCCTTCTTCCTTGCCTAGCTTCCCTTTGCTCCTCCTCTGTGATGAAATATTCTTCTAGACCTCTTATTCATGGTGGTTGTTATGTAAAATAGACGAGAGAGAGAGAGAGAGAGAGAAATCAACACAAAGAAGACACACAAATTTACAAGGTTCACCCTTAATTAGGTTACGTCCACGGGCGGCGGCTAGAGTTGTTTCTTTGATGTGAAAAAATAACAGATGATACAAGATACAGAATAATCCAAACCTTAGGGAGTTTATATATGGACTCCCAATACAAAATAGGAAACATAAGCCCTAAGGTTGTCTAGATTTCACGGCCCTAAATATTCTACGGCTGTGATGCGCAGGGGGTCATATGGGTTTCCATTGAATTAAGATTCAAGGCATTATCAATAGTGGTCTAACACCAGAGGCGGAGCTAGGGGTGCAAGGGGGTGCACTGGCACCCCCTGGACTCCATTAAATAGACCTCTTATTATTCACGGAGATAAGGTGTAGTATTTATAATTGGAGGTCATTGGTTCAATTTCCTTGGCTCCTTAATTTTTCCCTTTTTTCCTATACTTAATTTACCTATTCCTTTTTTACTTTCTTATTGTTAGTTCTTTACTTTTACTCAATATTATCTAATATACTCTTTCATAAAATATAATTTACTTATATTATATTAATATTTATTCATTCATTAACAGGACAATCTATATATATTACTCCTTATTAGCCTATAATTGTAGCATAATAATCTACTTATTTATTTTTACATGCATACTTCTATTTTATTATTATTTATCATTTACCTTTACTCAAATATTAGCTAATATTATTTCAAAAAGTATCATTTATTTATATTATATTAAAATTTATTAATTCATTAAAATTAATATTATATATATATATATATATACATTTTTACTTCTTAGTCTATGACTATATCATGTGTATCTACTTATTATTCTATCACACGGATAGAAGTATTTTTTTTTCATGAAAACATATATCAATATTGTCAATTATTATTATTTCATTATTATTTTATTCAATTATGAATTAGTTATATAATATCATATCCATATTTTTAAATGTTCTCATTCTTTTTTTCTTTCTATTTTTTAATGTTTAAAATAAAAAGTAAAACTCATGAAAATATCTCGAATTATATCATGCAAACAAATTATTAAGTATAATTACAAATATAAATTAATATTAAAAATATTTTTTTAATTATATAAATAAATATATGAGCAATTGTGCACCTCATGAATAAAAGTTCTAGTGCCGCCATTGTCTGACACTGTGAGGATAGAAGGAGAGAGAGAGAAAGAGGGAGAGTAAAAATTTGTGAGAAGAAAGGAGGGGTTGGGTTATATATAGTGAAGAAATTCCTCTAGAGTTTGAATATGACTAGGAGTACCTTAGAAACTAATTTGAATAGGATTAGGAATATTAAGTTAGCCAAAAGATTATTACGATAACAATTTGACTTTGACTCCTACATATTCTTTTTCTAATCTTAATCATATGATATCTTATCTTACTTTATCTTCTTTTTATCCTTTTATTATTTATTTAAAAATTATGGGTGTTACATTTATGATTAGTTTACACATTTTATTATATTATTTATTCATTATTTAAATTTTATTTTATATATTTCATAAACACTTTTTATCTATCTATCCTAGATTAAACTATGTAATGCATTAATTACTATTTATATTCACAACATTCTACAATTATATTTATTAGTCTATGAATATTATATAAATCTACTTATTCTTTCTATTTTATGTTTAGAAAAAATATTTCCAATGTTTCTCCTTCTATTTTTTCAATTAATACTCACTCAAATGTCAATTATGTTACATGTTATTATTTCATAATAAATATCATTTATCTTGCCATATTATACATTTGAACTTAGCATTTTATTTCATATAAAAAATCTTTTCATGCAAAATATTTTATAATTAATATAGTGGTTAAAGAATATTTAAGAAGAAAAAGATAACGTAATAATGTTAAAATTTTCTCCATTTTCAAGTCTTAATTTTTTGTTATTTCATAATCCATAGTATTTTATTGGATTATGTGTCACGCCCCGAACTCGACGTCGAGAGATTATAATATATATCACAAATTTAAATTCAAACTTTACAATATAATGGTTCAAATAAAAATTAAATCTTAAATTTGAAAAAAAAATTGGCATGATCTTTGCTAAAAATCTATTCTTGCGTCATGTACATAGAGGCATATGGGTCAAGCCTGAATCATATCAACATCATATAATGATAATAACAAATATAAATAGGTCAGATGCCCCCAATAGGGTCCATAATGGTTCAACACAAATAATGAGAATATATGCACAATGGTTCTAAAAGAATAGACTAAAGACCATATTAATGAAAGAAAGGAAAGACATGGCTCATCCTCTTGATCTCTCGTATACATCCTAATTTTTTTCCTTTTAGGTGCCTTGTGAACATGCGTCAAGCAATATCATCACTTCACGAGGAGCATCTCCTCCTACTCACCTATAAAAACAATTCATAAACATAGAGGGGAGATCATGAAAAGCTTAGTGAGAATAGAGATTTCATGAAATATGAAAGTCAAGAAACAAATTCAAATGGATATCCAATCCCGAAATCATATTCACAAACAATAAACATATCAAATGATATGTTTCATCATCATTTAATAGGAAAATACATACAAAACAATATGCAAGGTAAAACAGTTATGCATGATCCGAATGTTTAGTGTCATGACACCGCTCGCTAGCTACAAGCACAAAATCGTCCTCTATATATAGATCACTCAACTACATGAGTTGTTGCTCAACCACATGAGGGAGAGCTATTACCATCCTCTGTCATATGTAAATCACCTCAACTACACAAGTCATTGCTCGACAACATGAGGAAGAGCTGCCACCGTCAACTTGCTTATCGCGTGTCCACTACTCACTCCAACGTGAGCCACCGTGAATGCTCTAATGCATATGCATGTTGTGTCGTAATGCACATATAATTTCATATTTAAAAATATAAATTTTCATGCAGAATTCATAACAACCACACAAGCACACATCCAAAAATCTATGATAAGAGAATAACATCACAACTTCCGAATTCATGAAAACCATGTAACAAATAATAGCTCAAAAGACATTCGCATCATTAATTAACATAGCTACACATGAGCTAATGAAATACTTTAATTGGATCATTATCGATGTGGCCGCTCATCTCGGCTTTGAGCGACCTCGCAAATATCGCGCGTCCGAGCAAATCTATGATCCGAAGACCTAATGGAATACAAGATTAATCTCTATTAGTGCCTCCTATTATATACTCATTAAATTAAATGACATATATTCAAACTCAGTCTTACAACCATGACGATCTTACAATAATATCTTATTACTCAATATTTTCGGATTAACAAAATAATAGTGGTTGTTAATCAGAAATTACCCTTTTTTTGGAAAAAATCTTGATAATTATAATTTGACTATACTTATTTACAAAACTTCAAGATATAGTTACTTAACATAATTAATTTTGTCACATCCTCTCCGCTCATTTTGTTATTATCCTCATTGTTTATGATCCTTGGTTCCAAGGTGTAGTCTAGTTATCATCTGTTGGTCAATTTACTCCCAATAACCAGTTGTAGAACTAATGATACAAATCTTTATTTGTTAATAATTGTTAAATCTAATAAATTCATAGATTCATTAGTGGCTCATCGGGTAACCCTCTTGATTCTCATTATTTAAATATACGTATTTCCTACTACTATTTATCAATTATTCCTTGCCGTTATTACTTAATAAGTGCCTAATCATCATCACTTCTCCTTACAGATTCCTTGCTTTAATTCATTTTTATAAAAGCTAATTAATTATTAGTATTTAATATTTTATCTTTCACAGGTTGCTGATCAATCCCTTCTCACATGCACTTATAGTTATTATAATACAATTACATCTACCCTACTTCACAAATTATTTAGTAATCCTATTGTGATACTATTAAATATATTATGTATATATATATATATATATATATATATATATATATATTATAACTATTTGTATTACTGTAATAATGCTAGCTTACAGGTTATATCTCACGTCACCTTTCAGTTGTAGTTCATTATATATGTCTCTACACATATTTATAGTTTTATGTATATATACACTTACTCGCTTNCCCCCCCCCCCCCCCCCCCCCCCCCCCCACTATAGTGTGGGGTCCAACCCTATAATATACACACACACATTTGATTCAGTTTACATATCTATACTACTAATTATCGTTATTGTCATTATTTAAGCAATTATTAAATCATAATTTAAAGATATGCATTAACTAGGCTTTGTAAAATCATTCCAATTAATATCATACTCTAGTTTAATTTGTTTAATCTCAATCTCTACTATGAATAATCAAATAAGATATTTGCAGATTTATTAACAATAGAACCATCAATTTAGGCATATTATAACCTTGTGTTGACATCGGATATAATCACACCATTATATGAATTATTCCTATTAGTCAAGAACATTCTACATGCAGGGTTCACATTATTTCATTATTATGTATATTAACAGGTCATGTTGGCTACATGTGTTTACCATCACAAAAGCAGCTTGTCCGATTGTCGTTGTCTCCTGCTCCGGCAACGACCAATGGGAGTATTATGAAACTATAAAAAAAATCTATATAGATAAATCAAATAAATAATCCAGCCATGTCAATCTTATGTTCGGTAAACGAAGGCACTTACTGTCATATTATGAAACTGGCGCTACAAAACAAATGAATTCTGTTGATTTTGATGCGTCGAAAAATCAATCTCATATGATTCTCATCACAAAGTTTAAAAATCAAAATTAACCAATACAAAACACCATGATGCACAAAAATAATAAAAGAAACAAGAAAACAAAAATTAGTAAAGATGTTAAACTTATCGATCAAAGAATTTGAATAAGTAGAAAATGGAATATTTATTTTCTTCTTGTCCACATCTAAGCAATGTATGAGTGTTTGCAAGGTGTACTCATTCATCAATGCTTGTAAACGAGCATCAATAACAAGTGAACTCAAATGTATGGTTATAGTCTGTAGAAGTATTTCCTCTCGCTCAACGGTTGTTAACACCTGCAACAAGAGATCAATAACTAAAGACCATAGAGAATTAGAGTTCTTAAAAAAAATCATTGAGCTTTCTTTCTTTTCCCTTAACACTCTTCAAAGGTGGTCAATTTGAACACTTGGGATTTGATCATTTCTCATCTTCACAACTCACATAACACCCAACACCTAATTTTTTTTCAATGTTGCTTTTCGAAGGCGACCTTTCTAAGCTCTTAAAATCTTTTTTGCTCTCTTCTGTCTCACTTTTACTAATTTCAAAACGCTCATATTTTTCATCTTTCTCCTCCTCTCCTTTATTACTGAATATTTGACTCACATATTCACCACATTAAAAAATGTTTTCTATTATAATAGAAGAACTTTCACTTTCATTTTTTTAATTACACCATCTTCTACTTCTTTTCTGATCTATCATTTGTCTTTGAATTACTAACATTATGATCAGTTACATAATTTTTAAATTGAAGAAAGATTTTAGCATGCTAATCTTTCACTTTATCTAATTTTGCTTCCATCTCTAAGTGTGAGGACATCAATCTATATTCTATAGAGTGTACCATGTTTTCTTGCTAGTTTGATCTCATTTCTTGCAAGTATGAAGACAAGTTTCACCATTGACCTATTCTAATGCAAATTAATCTTTCTCAAAATAAGAACTTTGGTCTCTCTTTGGTGGAGCTCGTTGCACACATTCTTTAAAAGAATCTTGTACATCTTTCATGTTGTTCGTATCATTTTTGTATTCACCAAAGACTACTATTCCCTCTTGGAACTTAATCACGCAGAGTCCAACATGTGATGTTCTTAGTGTCTGTCGCCAACTTCATAAAATATTATGAAACTTATATATAAATTGTTCGTGAAAAACTTTCCCGCAACCTCACTTGGTGACACTTAATATTTTACCTCAACCTTATTTGACTTTTTCGCTCTAATGTTCTCACCAATCAATTTTTTTCTCTCTTGTCCCCTCTAACAAGTTCTAATAGAACTAATGCAAATTAAAAAAAAAAGGAATAATTGATTGATTACAATGTATCATTATGATTGTAATATAAAAAATGAATGAGGTTGAATTTGAACTAAATTTCAGAAAAGATTTTCAAATACAAAAATGAGATCAAATTTCTACACATAAAAAAATATAAAGATCATCAAAATTCAAATAAGATCAATCAATTCTGAATTTTTTTACACTTTGCACCAACAATAATATTTTTTTTCACGTCCTCCTTTACTTTTTCTACCTTTTTTCTTTCTTTTTTTTGAATGTATCATGTAGATTTGTTTCTTTTTTTTTCATAAATTGCAAAACAACATGCTTCTAAGATTTTTTTTTTGAAACTTTTTTTATCAGTTGTTTTTAACTTTTATCTATAGAAATTGTGAATAGACTTTTAAGGATAACTAACTAAACAAGATGTCCAAGTAGACAATCAGATCTCAAGTAAACTATAGGTCCAATAAAGGAAAAAAAAATCCAAGACTTTAGAAAATTCAGATGCACTAATGACGAAAATGCAGATAAAGATGATGGAAGAATGTGAAGATTTTTTTCTTGAATATGGAAACAACAAACAAAATTAGAAAAATAATCAGACTCGTATCGGAAATATGACTTTGATACCAATTGATATGATACTAAAAAATAATGCCTTGAGTGATAAGAAGAATATATGATAATCAAGAGGAATGAGATAAAAAAATGAAATCAGAATATCAATCTCAAGATCATTAATAAATCAAATAATCAATATTATAAATTAGAGAATTTGATCACAAGTTCATCTTATAATTAATAGTGAATGTTGTGAAGAACTAGTTGAAGGAGTTCCCCTGGCACAAACAATTAGGCAAAATTTCAATTAATTCAAGGAATTGATAATTTTATAAGTTCCTAGATACTGTAATGTGAAAAAAAATTCTAACTTAGCCTTTAAGTAAATAACTATTTTTCTTAAAATAACTAACTCATTCCAAGCGTAGATTCGTAACTCTCAACAAAATATTATGCTTAAATTAACTCAATTTTTTTAATTAAATAATTAAGCCTATGATTTGTTTGGGCAAAATCATGTGGACTCTTCATGTAGCCAAATTTGTAACACATTGAGAAGTTAAATTTGACAAATTTTCGATCTAGCTTGTAGATGATTTTTCATTGTAGATCAAATTTATTTTTTCACAGTTTTGAAATTGTACAAATTGTAAATCTCAAAGACTCTTGATAATCATATGTATCTTCCTCAATGTTATCATAATCGGACAAAAAATCGGACCGGTCGACAAACTGGGCCACAGTTGAATCGGTTTGATCGGATTCAACCGAGTTGAACTAGATTTTATTAAAATAATATTATTTATAATATTTTATAATATGAAACATAATTAATATTATATATTATATAAAAAATATTTGATAATAACTAACTAATAATTAGATATAATTTTAATATTATTTATTGTATGTTTAAAATATGATGCTTATTTAAAATAATGTTGATTAATAAATTATTATTATTATTTTATTTATTATGTGATAGTGATAATGATATTAATTTTTTTTATTCTGTGTCACTCTTAATTTGATAATTTTATTTTATTCTTTTCAATTTTCACCTTCTTCCCCTCTGTTTCTACTAATTCTCCTATATTTTGTCATTTCATTTTCATTTTCTCTAGTGTTATTTTTTTTAAATCCATTCTATTTCTTTCAATACTTTTTGACCTTGATTTGAGTTGAATATTTTTTTTAAAAAATAATTAAAACTTGTAAAAATGCATGAGATGATATATTATTATTTATATAATACTAATAATGTTATATTAATTATTTTATCCCAAATTATTGCTAACTTTTCGAACCTCTTTTCTTTTTTGTTTCCATTTCTTTTCTTATTTACTCTCTTCCTATTTATTTCCTATTTCCAATTTTGTTGTTGACAATTATTTTCCTTTTATAATATTTAATGTTTATTGAAAAGGTATATTGTTTGATATTATTATTATACTAATAATATCATATTAATAATTTTAATTTAAATTATTATTCAGTTTCCTATTATCTTAGTTAATTTTCAATTATTACCAAATCTTTTCCCATTCTTCTTTTTATTCATTCTCCTCCTATATTTATTATTGTTTCCAATTTTATTGCTAGTAATTGTTTTCAATTGCTTTCCTTTTATACAATTTTTGCTTCCAATTTTGTATTTTTTTATTATTTTTTTTTAAAATTTGAAGTTGAACCCAGTTTTGGACGGGTTCGCCGGTTTCTTCCGATTCAAACCGGTTTATCCGGTCCATCGTCACTTCCATTTTGCACTAAAACTAGACCGGCCATTAAGATGAGTCTCCAACAACATCATCTTCACTTCGATAATGTCTATCAACAATATCTTGATGAGTCTCTTTCTTGTCAACATGTTCAAACATGGTAGATTCAAATATGATAGTTGCCAAATTTTTGTAATCTTTAAATTTGACAACTTTCAAATTTATATCATATTCGAATTTGACAACTTTTAAATTTATATCATGTCCAGATATGATTTTCAAAATTATATCACAACCAACCTAACCAAATAATTTGTACAACAACTAAAGCTATACTCCAGTTCCGTAGAGCATTTTGAAACTGTATTTTGCTTGTTGGATTTCTAGGACACGAGAATTTCTTGCGTTAATGCAAAAGGCTAAAGCTGATTTCCTGCTAAATATATATATGATGTCATCTGCATCGCAATAAGCACTTACTGAATTATCATTTAAAATAGGGATAGAAGGCCTCTTTCTGATGATCTTTTAAGGTACCGAACAACTCTTGTTGCAACATCTAAATGAGAAGCTTTGGGCATATGCATAAAGGTCTTGTATGGGTTAGGTATGAAACTCTACCAATGAGCCCTTGATAGAACTTTGGATGCAAAGGTTTTGTATGGGTTAGATATGCAAGTCTACCGATGAATCTTTGATAGAACTTTGGACTGTCCAATAATTGATCTTTTTTTGTGATAGAACTTTGGACTGTCTAATAATTGATCCTTTTTTTGTGATTCTTCTTCCTTTGCTTGCCTAGCTATATTCATATGTGGATAGTTTTAAATTTGGCTCCATAGGTGTCAATGCTAGTCTGGCTCCAGATAAATCCAAATCAGCTAACATTTCGAAAGCATATTTCCTTTAAGTTAGAAATATATCATTTTCTAACCTCAAAACTTCCATGCTAAAAAAAAACTTAATTTCTCCAAGGTCTCTAATTTTAACTCTTGATTGCAAAGCTGATTTTGCCAAATAGATTATCTTTAGTTTTAGTGAATAACATATAATCATTTTTGCTTTGCACAAAATCGACAATAAATATCTTATGTACCATTGCCGAAAAGCCTATTTGTCGCCCCTTGTCTTTTAATTGCCTCTGGTATTTTCGTATAAACCTTTTCAAACAAATCTTCATTCACAAAGGCATTATTAACATCTAAGTATTGAATTGTGTAGCAGAAATTAACAAAGCCCAAATTGTGATTGACTTAGCAATAACAGAGAATATATCCTTATACCCTTTTGACCCTTTGGCAACTAGTCAGACTTTGAATCTTCTATTTCTCCCTCAGCTATTAACTTTAGTCAATAGAATATTTTTCTCAAGGCAAATCTACTGTTTCCCAAGTGGAATTTACTTCTTTGCTTCCAACTCTGCATTCATTGCTTCTACCCATCTAGAGATGATATGTACTGCTTATCTATAGGAGAAAGGTTCATAAATAGAAGATAAATCAGTAAGAAAAGACTTGTACTGACTTGAAAAACTTGGCATGAGATATAATATTCAATAGGATGAGATATTAAGAAAAGGCTTGCATATTATATAGCTGTGCTTGTTATAAAATCATTATTCACATTCAAAATTTTAAACATGCCAAATAAAGTCCAAGTCAAGTTGATAAAAGAATATACCACGTGAAAAATAGATATTCACAAATATATCCAAGTTAACAAGTAATAAACGAATCAGAAGATGAGGATCATGACTTGATAAAACACGGACATAGGACACATGCTTTGGTACGTTGGGCTTGTTGGAAGACTATACATAATAAAACAATCACAAGATTTTAACACACAAACACACACACACACATATATATATATCCACATGCAGAAGTCAGCTACCGCATTATTCTTAATAGCACAGCAAATCACAAACATGGTATTATTGTTGAAAGATCCCAAGCACCTTGACAAAACACTTGTCTGGGAAATGCGCCAAAACACGTCTATCTTCTGCATCCATGAGACAACAAAAAATATAGTTTTAAGTCATAAGTAATATACTAACATGCTTCTTAAGTAGGAAAAATTGCAATATAAGAAAAACAGAGAAGAGAAATATATGCTTCCATGGTGCAGCAAGAACAAGGAAAATGTATGAATGATGTGATATGTGCACTCAAGAAGATAGAAAATAAACAAAACGTGGAATCATAGCAGCAAAAATAGAATTGCTAATTGAGAAAGAGAAACATAAAGTATAAATATTTTAAAAATTTATGCATGATCCCAATACCGACTTCCACTTGAACAATAAGAATTATGATCGCTTAAAAGGTCAAAATAATATTCAAATATAAGAAAGAATGACTGATTCAGATAACCAATTTATTCATGGATGCTAGAACTATAAAAAATGTACTTATTACACAAAAAAATACAATGTTCAGACTCGCAAAAGCATGAACAGGAGCATCTAGTAATACTAGACATGCATAATACCAAAAAGGAACCATGAACTTTTATTTTCTTTCGAGGGGTACTCAACTAGTCAACCATAACCAGTACAATCACACTTTTCATTTTGTTTATTCTACAATTACGCTTCTTTTATGTAATTCCATTATGCACAATTATTAAGATTACTGCTTAGGACACATATAAAATCATTGGAAACAGAAATATTCTACTTTAACTTTTAAGCATGATGCCCCATCAGGCCCTTCAGTCCGGTATCTGAGGGCGCATCATGGATAACCATAATCTCACAAGTAGTGAAGTCGCAATAAGCCAAAATCTAGACATCTGGATAATGGTGAAATACATTTCAACATGTACTTGAATAACTTCAACCAACTTATTGCAGTATCATTATTTCAGGCACATCTATTCGACAAAGCACAATTGAATTGTTGAACTTGAATCTAAAACAGCAGGAATATGATGCAGAATCAAGATTAATATTTGATATGAACTCAGAAATCTAAATGATGACCATGGTAAAATGCCAAAAAATAATTTAAGATAACATGGCCATGTCATGTCACTTTCCTTGATATTGTAATAAAAATGAAACAGAATAATGTACCAGAAATGCACTTTGATCATATGAAATCCTTCAAATAAAGATAACTTTATACTATATGATATATCATTCAACATAATCAAGTTCTCCAAGAAAACCATTCCATGTTACCTGTAACATTTAAAGTATATTTCTAGGTTTAAATCATTTGATATCACCATTTGTTATCTTATAATGATAGAGTAACTCTAATTACAATCATCAAATAGTGATGTGCACTTTCATCAAATTATATCTCTTCCTTACAAGATTTTTTGTTTCTTTGTAGGTAAACTACCTTACAAGATTAAGAAAACATGGTTGATTTCTCTTACCTACCATGTAATATAGTGTATTTACATATCTAATCCTGAACAATTGTATTTCCTCTATACATTTTTAGCACTTTCACTCTACTCTTTCCATCACATTTTCCATTTTCTCGATTTCTTTTCATTTACTGACTTGTGTTTTTATTCTTTTTTAAAAAGAGGGGCCACCCCTCCTACTTCTCCTCTGTGTGCATAGAGGAGGAGGTGGACCCCCTCCAACCTTGCTGTCATCTGGCTAGGTGAAGGGGTCGCCCCCTCCGCTTACAAAAATGTGATAGCAGAGCTGTAGCCAATCTGTGGATGGTATTGCAGCTGTTAGAGAGTTGTTATCAAGAACAAGAGTTTTAAGAAAGATTGTAACCCTGATATCTGTTCATATGCTCCCCTTGATTTTGTTGCTTCTTAGGTCAAGGACTTGCAGTGAATTCAGTTCCATAATGCTTGTTGGTATATCTCCAGAAATCATGTTCCGTAACAAGTTCAAGTATCACAGTCCTTAAACTAACTGGAATCCCGTCAGTAAAAGCATTCCTCAACAAGTCTAAGAACTTTAGTGGGTGGCTATTTGCAGACAAGCTTGGTATTGCCTGAGAGTGGTATCTTGTGCAATTACAACTGAAATATCCTTAGAGAGATCTCTCCTGTTAGAGAATTATCAAGGAAATTGACATTCATAAGGTTACTGCAAGCATCAACTGTCTACAGCAAGTTCCCAGTGATCTGAATCTGGAATCCAGCTGGAGAACTAGTTTGCTGACAACTTGATTTCCATGCTTTTGAACTCTCCAATCCACCAAGGAACCTCCCCAGATAAGGAGTTAGAGCTGAAGCTCAGATGGCTGCAGGAAGAAAGCTTTTGCATTGTTTCTGGAAGACCGCTAGTAAGTTCATTTCCGCTGAGATTGAGCCATTTCAGTAACAAGCAAATGTTGATGCCATCCGGCAGTCGACCAGAGAGTTTGTTCTACTGCATTTCCATTGTCCTCAGGTTGGTTGGCTGACACATTCCCTTTGGTACCTCACCACTTAGATCTTTGTCAAAAAGATCGAGCTACTGGAGATCATGTAGAGGAAAGGTTAAAGCAGCAAGCGACATGCAGACACTGATGCTGGTGGGAATTAATCTGGAGAACCAATTATTGCCCAAGGAAACAGACCTAAGGGGCCGCCCCCTCCATCAATACTCAGTACTCACAAAGAGGATGAAGAGATGGTGTGCCCCATCTCTTTTTATTTTATTGTTTTTAGATATAAAGCAAAAATGGTAATTGGATTAAAAAAAATTAATGGAAAACTTCACAGCAAGGAGAACAAACGAAATATTTCATAATACACTGAGTATATAACAACTTTTATAATATATAGTTAGATACGAAAATTCACAATACTTGTGGGAAGGTAAGAAAAATGAACCCTGTAAGCTAACAATAGCATGAACTGAAAGCTTACCAGTATGACATAGCAACTGAATCCATTGCTATAAAAAACATTATTTCCTTTTATAAATTAGTTATTAATATCTCTCTGAATACAAAGTTATAACTTAAGGGTGGTCTAAAGTAATATGCGCTTGCTCACTACAAATTTGCAATTACTTGACAACAATTGACTAATAAACAAAATTCAGTAGAAACTAGCTAGTAGAGCCAGTTTGGCTAGTATTAATCAGACCCTTGCTGTCAGCGTGTTTTTCACAAGAAATTCTTTAATATGTTAATAATGACAAAATGCAATCAGAGAAGAACTCTAGAAGTAAAAAACTCTAGTATAACAAATGGATATGTCTATGTCAATTCTCATGCAAAGGGATATTTTATGAGTTAGGGTTGAACAGATAATAATGGAAATGGAAATATCAAGTATTTAACTTTGTAATATTTCCTCATTAAGGAAAAATAAGTTTTGATTGTTTTCCTTAATGTTTAAGCCTTTACTTAAACCCCATGTATTGCTGTCAAATAAAAATTCCTTGACGTAGTACTTGAATACTACGACTTTCTTTGAAACTACATATATTTTCCCTTTAGCACATCATTTAAACCAAAAATTGTCTTTTAGACCATGTCTAATAATAAACCAAATGTATTTGCATCTCAATGAAATGATAGGTGATACAAATATAAGGTTTTCTGTGTTTTATCATTCACAATGCTATTGAGTTTCAACTTAAATTGGAATCTTACATTTATAAAATAATGAATACATCACCCAGAAATCCAGATCTAAGTCCAATCAACAATATGAATCACCTTATCAAATTATCCATTCAAGTCGGATCAGGTTTCAAAACACTGATTGAAAATGAATTGTCGATTTGAGAAATCGTTTTAGCTACTACTCTGGTTTTGAGGAAATACCTGAATTATTCATTTCCATTGACCTAACCATTAAAGCCAGGATGAGAATAGAAATTAATTGAGTCACTCAGTAAACCTTAGAAGTTAGAAAGGAGGAACAATGAGAAAGCAAAGTCAAAGACTTGTTGTACTAATCAGAAACTATAGCGGGTGCAACACAAAATGGTTCTGTGTCGCAATTGGTGTTGTTCGTAGTTTCAGTCTACTCCTCTGACGACTGGCAATGACATAATGAAATACAAATACAAGAAAAATTAAGCTATTTAATTCCACTCCTCAATGAAGTGATTTACATAGGAGTTGTTCTTGAGCACAATGGTACTAGGTTAATCGTGAATCAGAGAGCTTTGTGCGGTCATCCTTATATTATCTCTGTGGAATGAATATACGAGTTTCGTAGTCATTTTTATCCTTCAAAAAAATTCATAAACTTATCCCTGATGGTGGATCCAGTTGTTATATGGCATGTAATTAATTATCCTTAGAACTTGGCAATGGTAAAAAAATATAAATCATCAATTAAAAGCCATTGTCTGTCCCATTAATTAATATGTTTCTACTATTTCTTTGAGTGTTCCAAGTATTATCTTAGGTATTGTCTAAGTTTATATGATTGTGGGTGGGTATTTAGCTGCTCAACTTGACCCACATCATTTTGGAATCGTTCTTCAAAAGATTATAAATTGAAAAAGAAAGAAGGAATCATCAATTATCAAATGCAGTTGCATGAATGGTCAAAAGCAAAAATACAATGCTAAGCACATCACAGACAAATTCACAAGCTACTTGCAGGCGCATACTAAATACTCATATGGATACAATAATCGGAAAGAAATCGATGTTGCACAATATTCCTAACAAGACAAGAGCAGGACAGAGGATGAAGGATTATTCACCTGGCACTGTCTTTGGAGCCAACAAGCACTTCAAATAAGTCGCAGCAACTCCACCATGATGTCCGATGCTCTAACAGCGGCGCTCGAGAAGGCTAAAAGTGCCCAAACCAAATGCAATTCAGAGGCATCAACACAACAAACAGCCACAAGTCTTTCAAGTATAACATTGTTTTACCTCAGATATCGCAGTTTCCCCGTCAACGTTCTCGTCGCCCACGCGGGGCAGCTCGCTAACGGGCGCTTCAGGAGCCGACTCCTGTTGCACCTCCGTCTCATGGGCCAAAGCAGCAGTTTCGGCGATTTCGACCGCCTCAGGGATGGCCGACGTTGCTGCCGCGGCCACCTCCGGTAATGGAGCCGCTTCCTCTATCTCCATCTCCTTCCCGTCCTCCGCAGCAGCGCCCCTCTCCTCGGACTGGGACATCTCCACGACGATGTCCTCTGTCCCGTTGGACTCCACGACCACCTCCTTGTCCTCGGCCAGTCGTTCCGCGGCATCATTAACAGCTGGCGGAGGAGGAGGCTCTTCCACCGCAGGAGCAGGGACGCTCTTCACCGGCGCTAATTCTTCATCGTCGTCGCTGCTGCTGCTGCTGCTGCTGCTGCTGCTGCTATCCATGCGCTTGCTTTCCTGCCTTGAGTGGCGGTTATCTACACAGATGGAAGAAAGAATTAAGAAGATAAAAGAGCCAATTAACAAGGTCAGAGGAGAAAAAGCAATCAAAAGAAGAGAACCTTTGGTGGTGGCGGCGGCGTCGGCGGCAGTGGGGGAATCAAGTGGGTCGTGGTGGTGGTGGGTACCGCTGGCGCTTTCCAACTGCAGCAGTTGCTGCTTGCGCCGGGCAGCTTTCCTCTTCTTAGAGCCGGATGGCATGACTGTTGGGTGGGACGGATTGGTGACAAGAAGAAGAATAGTTAAGAGAGAATTAATTGATAGATGGGTTGGCTGGTGGGACACACAACGTGGGAAGTGGGAACCGGTGGCCATCAGCATGTTGTAGGGATGCCGATATATATATATATATATATATATATATATAGGAATTGTTTCTGGTATTTTATAAGCTAAATCAATTGAATTCCGTTGTTCTAATTCTAATATAATAATGTCTTTCTTTTTTGTTCAAGTGTGCAAAATGTTTTGTTTTTCGGGACACCTTTCAAATTTCGGATAGTAGTTTACTAATTTTTTTTTCTTTTCTTGGCATAAGTTTAGTTCAATTTATATGTTCATACTAAAATGTTGGTTGCCAAGATACTAGTGCTGAAACATGGGTAGCTTTATATTCAATTAAGGCTTCATTTATTTTGATTGCAATAAACTCCTAAAACAAATAAACTTTTAGAGAAGTGAATTTAAGAAAATAATTTATGTTCATGTGTTTTCTATGTGACTTATAAATTGAAAATAAATTATATTTAAAATATAAAATTAGATTGCTTTATGAAATAATTCTCACCTTAAGAAGAGTAATTTATTTTCTCAAAACTTAACTCGCTTCTCTTTTCTTTTTTTTTTTTTTTGCTGACCAATCATTTTTTTAGTTATCAAACATTAAAAGATGATGAAATTATTTTTTTTCCAAAAAATTATTGAAACAAATGAAGCATAAGTGACTAGTGTAATAACCCTAAAAGAATATCCCGAAAGGGCAATTCCGGAGATGTTATACATGTAAGCCCCTTGTTAGCTCAAGTCAGCCAACCAACCCTCTTTCTTTGACTTAGACTTTAAAAGTTGTAATGGTTAAAAACTTAACTTTGTGTTAGATAGTTCCAATCATATTCACGAGGAAATGAAAAGATGAATCATAACTTTAAAATAGTGGAAATCCTTAAAACATAAGCTAATGCCTCATTAACTTTTAAATCATTATTCCATAAAAGAAAATCAAATCCTCTTACAACTCAATTGTTTTAGAAAAATCCACTAGCTAAATCATATGCATCATGACTTATCAGAATATCCATCAATAGAAGTTCCATCGATAAACCACACATAGGAAAAAAAAGTTTAAAATAAAAGTCCAAAATGTAAATAAACGATCAAATATACCATAAGCATGTGGATTCACGTATCAAACTCCATCCCGGGTTCGGAATATCCCATACATGCCGGACCGAGGCATCATCTCCACTCTGATGGTCGATAATTAATCTCCCATAGCAGAATCAGTGCTCCCCGATATTTGTAGTAGGGGTGAGCACGAGCCGGGACGACCCGATTGTCCCGGCCCGAATCAACTCAATTTATCGAGATTTTTTCCGATCCGATTACTATTTTCGTGACGGGTCAAGACCCAAAGTATCCGATATAATTCGGATTAAAATCGGATTACTATATAAAATACCCGATTATTCCCGACCCGATTTTATTATTCCATTATTTATTTAATATATATATAATTGTTCTCATTTTTATTTTTTATATATTTAGTCATATTTATTCGGCACATTTATAAGTTACTTTCTCTATTTTATTATTATTATTANATTATTATTATTATTATTATTATTATTATTATTATTATTATTATTATTATTATTATTATTATTATTATTATTATTATTATTATTATAATATATATATATATATAGTCACGACTTTCCCCAAAATAAAACTTTAAACTTTTAGTGCTAAGTCTTAATTATGGTGATGTTTCCATTGCAACATCTTCTCATCTTATTCTTTCTTGTCTTTAGTTTTTGATAAGTAGTTTTATTTGTCTCAATTCTTGATTGATTTTTGTCATTTTTTTATGTAGTTTAATTCTTTTTTTATCTACTATCCACAACTTATGGTTTTCATCATGTTATATTTCGTTAGTCTTTAGTAATTGGTAGTCTTTTTTGTTTTCTTGATTTTTTCATATTTTTGTGTAATGATTCTATTTAATATATGTGGTTGGGTCATATTCAATGCATGATTGCTTATCTTCTGATTTTTAACAGGTATTATGATTCAATCAACTTAAAAATATTCGAAGTACGAAGATTAGTCTCTTATATATATATATGGTGATGGTACAATGTTAAATGTGTTATATTTTTGCTTCAATATTAAATGTTCGATCAATTTTTTGCACAATGTTTTGCATGCATTTTGTTAAAAAAAATGATGAAAATATTTGATTTGTCAAAATTAACTTCTTTTTCTTCTATTAAGTTTATGATAGAGAATTATACATTGAATATTTTTATACAAGTATAATATTTTTTTTGTAATTCATAACTATTTGACTCTTCATATTTTTTAAAAAAATTAGAATAATCGGGATCGCGACTTCCCAATCTAATTCCCAATCCAAATCGGAACCTCCCGATTCCGGTTCCAGCCGGGTCGGGAATGAGACTAGTTGACTCTTTTTCGATAAACATCAGATTGGTACCGGGATGACTTCATTTCCGGTCCGAACCTGATTATGCTCACCCCTAATTTATAGGCTCTGGACAACCATCCTACTCGTCCTCCTCAGCACACCAAAACCAGTGAAGCTACCGTTGCCTCAGTTTCTAATATGTAACCCTCTCGAAAGCATACTCCGTCACAGACAAAATGTTTTAGACACTACAAACTTACTTCTTTGACTTTACTTTTGACCAATTGACTAGTCAACATAATGAACGTGTCATTGCAAGGCATCTCATCACAAACATCATCATGCTACCATTTTGTCATCACCACCTGTTTAGATATATTAATTACTTACAGGATCAAATATAAGAGAGATAATTCTCCATGAGCTATGAAGCCCAATATGTAAAGAAAATAGTCAATAGTGAAAACTATATGTGAAGACATAACAAAGAAAATCAACTTCACAAATAATAATTCCACTTTACTTTACTTTACCTATTTATCTTCCCATTGCTTTATTTGTTTTTTTTTACAATATCATTATTCCATGGCAAGAACCCTCAATTAAGATAACATAACATTGTTCAAGTCCAACTCTCTCATTAGTTTACATATTTTTTTTCATTTCCATTAATCCATCAGTGACAAGAATATAAAGCATCAAACTCATGATGATCATAATATTCTTTGTTCAATATATTCAATTCACCTTTAACTTAAGATCATTTTTAATTGTTCCCTATTTATTTTATTCTAAGTTATTCAATCATTGCAATCAATAGTGAGTCATTATGATTCATGGAGGTCATTAGTTTTAATCTCGATGTCGTTAAGGTTGTAGGGTCTAGATGGCACCAAGAGAGGGGGGGGGGGGG
>LTAE01007823.1:3138-15731 GCA_001647135.1 Pontederia paniculata | reverse complement strand
AAGTAACTTTGGCTAACTTTGACAAAACACTGAGCGAGTGCATAGAGCGAAAGCCTTAGTTCCCCTTCTGTGATTCGAGTGAGGAATCCAGCATAGAAGGGTCCAAGAGTTCTTGAGTGATTTGTAAGAGGTTGTCTCCTTGTCCTCGTGCAAGAAAGGAGAAGTTGTAAGGGAGCCTTCGCCCTTGAAGAAGGAAATAGTGATCTCCGGAGATCTCGTGGGAGAAGACCGGAGCGGAGACCTAGGGCAGGAGTTCGGCCCAACCTCGTCAACAAACTTGGTGTTTGTTTGTGCTGTTTGTTTACTTTCTACTCTCTTCTCTATGTTTGTTTATGTTTGCATTTACAAGCTTCCGCTGATAACTCATCTAAACTAAGAAGAAGAGAGTAAGATTTTTAACACACCAATTCATCCCCCCCCCCCTCTTGGTGCCATCCAGATCCTACACACAGTATGACCTCTGTTCATCCTGAACATCACCCACGTTGGGGCTTGACGTGTCGAGCCCTATTCTGTAGAGATGACATAGTCTGTGTCCAATTCCGGCATGAGCCATTTTTAGTTGTTAATCTTATCTACAGTGTCATGAGGGCAACATGTCTAGTGTCCATATTGGAGAAGATCTGCATTGGCCATTTTCCTTCCCGTTTTCGACTTGTTTCATAAGCCAAGTGCAACACAACCGACATCCAAGTTGGACACAATCCGTGTTGAACCTTTCATTAATCCATATTTCATTTACTTCAATTTGTCGGATGTTAGTTCCTTATTTATAAAGAAAGAGAGTCTCTAGGATATAATTTGTATAAGAGTGAAATTCCTCAAGAAATACCTTGTATGTGACTAAGACTCTTTAGGATTAACTTGTATTGTGATTAGGAGTTCCTTAAAGACTAATTTGTACAAGACTAATAATATTATGACAACAATTTGACTTTGACTCTTATCCTTTTCCTAATATTGACTGAACTATATATTTTCTTATCTTATCATATTTTTCTCATTATTATTATTATTATTATTATTATTATTATTATTATTATTATTATTATTATTATTATTATTATTATTATTATTATTATTATTATTATTATTATTATTATTATTATTATTATTATTATTATTATTATTATTATTATTATTATTATTATTATTTACTTAGAAAATATGTGGTGTTACATCAAGGTAGTCCACACCCTTAGAGAAAGCAAATTAGTGCATGGGGTCTTAGCTTAGGAACCCTAGTTTAGGATACTCACCAACCCTAGATACCTCAGTCTCCACCTCTTACTGACTCCATAGGAGCTTCACTATGTTTGTAACTAAACTTTCCTTTTAAATACATGGGCGTAGGGCCCCTATATTATCGAAAAAATTGAGTTGGCAACCCATTGCCCTTGGAGATGGAGGGGTGTGAAAAATTTAAAAAAAACAATTACAATTTATTACCAAGATGGAAGAAAATGATATGAAATTAAGGAATAAGTTTAAGAATCAAATTAATAAAAAAAGTCAAAGTTGAAAAAAAACTTTACACAAAATGATAAAGATATAGTAAAAGGTGTAACTTGGTGACAAATTAACCTGCTATTATGGGTTAAATTGTGCTCATGTAATAGAAAATCGTATCATGTTCACTCATGCTGCAATCTGTAATAGATTTGAGAAACCAAACATTGTAAAGGGTAAAATATTTATATAGTGAACTTATATTAATTAGTCTTTTAAGAAATATTTTAATTGTTAATCATTAGATGGAGTATGCCACATATTCATTGTAACGCCCCCAACACACATATAAGCCTTTCCCACATAGGCTTCCGACAATGTTACATAAGCCAAGACATTACCCTTCTCATATGGACCAAAAAATCAATTAAACAAAACTAAGCAACTATATAACACATAATAAACATAATTTCCCAGTGAAAATATATAAATAATAAAATATGACTAAGGAAACTATATAAAACCTAGTATGCATCTAATATTTTGGCACACAAGGGTATTAATTCATGGCCATATGTAAGGCTCATAACATCATACGAGTTTTAAGCTTATTTGACTCATTAAAGTAACATTAAGTTCACTAGGCATAGCGACTAATGACTTAAAGGCCTACAAGACCTAGAACGACCATATGCAAACTAAATTCTCCATGAGGAAATGATGACATGAAATTTGTTCTTAAATTTCGTATGTAGAGTCACACTTTTATAATGAATTTGATACATTTATGTTTCATGTTACCATCTTTTTTTATGACTTTTATAATTTTCAAAATTTCCTATCGATGAACATATCTTTGCACACCATGAACTCCTTTTTAGTGTATTATGTGGTTTATGCTTGCCTGTCATGCAAGTATCAGGTGGGGATGTTTCAAACCCTAGTGAATTCTTGAGTTGATGGCAGCCCTTATACACTCGTTCACACCTTGAAAACTCTTCCAGAGAGAAGATTCACACCCTGACGCTGCTACCAAACAAAATACACAAAAGATAATATGTAACAACATATCTTTAGAAGAATCCTCTGTCATATTTTTTAGCATTTCTTGCGGGAAATGATAGAGGACATGTGTCAAAAGGGAAGAGGAGGACCACCATAGTATATAAGACACATGTAGACAACTTTTGAAGGGGTTGGTCACTTCAGAGAAGAAGGGCAACCATTGGAAGAACTTGGAAAAGAAGGAAACCAACTGAAGAGAGATCTAAGGCCAGATTCTAGAGTTGTTTATTTCAAATTTCAGTGAGGAAGAAGAAAATATTGTGGAGAAATATCATTGGTTCTTTGTATTTTCAGCATTTGTATGTTTCTTGAGATGTATTCTTGTTTTGATATTCGCTTGATGTTTGCAATGGTTTTAATCGGCCAAACACTTAAGCCATGACATGGGAGTGTTTGAGAGCTCAATCTTGCTATTTTGAACAACTTGTTTTTTGTTTAATCCTTTCATATAATCTTTCAATCTGCTCTTGTTTTGTGTGTTAGTGTTATTTGTTGTTTTGGCATTATGGATTACTTATGATTGAGATCCAAGTGTATAAACTCTTTGCTATCTCAATCCGAGAGGTTGATTGTGCAAGAGCACAATCGTGATCTGGGACGGGAGCGGAGCTTTAACGGGTAGCATTTGATTTTCATCTTGGTAGAGATGTTAGCCGAGAGGAAACATCTTTTCATTAAGAAAAATCTATGGGTAGTTCATATATTATTTGGTGGCTGAGATTTAGATGTCATTGATGTCACAACCCTAGCCCTAGAGGGAAGAAAGTGTGTGAGAGTTCTACTAGAATCCTAGAGGGGAGTGGAGCTTAAAACAAATGACATTTATCTCTCATTTTGATGAAAGATAGAGATCGAGAGGTGATATCATTTCATTAAGAGGAATCCGTGAGTGGCCGGGAGGCTCTTAGCGGGTGTGTGTTGAGTGGAAAGGGTATATACAGTTCGAGAACATGAGAGGTGTGAATGGTATCTTGGGATTTCTACTTGGGAATTTTGACTACGTGGATAGCGAGATTTTCCATTGAATTCCAGGTTATCATTAATTGATTTAATATTTCAATAACTAGTTGGAGTTCGAAAATATCTCTCATGTCCCGACATTTCTTTCATTTGAGTGATTTGTTCTCTTCTCCCTCCATATCCAGTTACCTTGCTCTTTCTTTTAGTCTTGAAAACTCCAAAAATATCTTGTTCTACTTTCTTTTCACATTTCAACTTTATTACATTTCATTTCTGCAAAAATATTCTCTCTAGTGATTCGGTTTAGTGTAAAGTGGAGTAGTTAAATAGTGAAATTCAATTTCTCTATAGATTCAACCCTAAAATACTACTACGGAGGTTATATACTTGCATTTGAAGTGTGTATGTTTAGAATAAAATAGTTTTAAAACTTGTTGATTTCGTTGGACTTGTACGGTTGCACCCAGCTCTAGTAATTCACACCTAGGATGATATCAACACAGTAAATTGTCACACTCTGAAACTTTGAAGTAGGCCTATCTTCACACCCCACACACATCACACCTATTTAAATTTTTGGTGTCGTTGTCGGGGAAGTTGATTTTTGACACTTGACTTTTTATTTGGAGCTGAATTAAATTTGTAATTTTCATTGTCTATACTCGTATATCATTGTTTATAATATGTCATTTTCTTTAGCTTCGATTGTTTTTCCTTTTTGTAATTAGTTTTTTTTTATTTCTAAGTTTAACCTTCACTGTTGTTGATATTGTCGATACTGCACTTAACCTTATTTTGCATGCCAAGTTCTAATAGTGCAAAAAAAAAATCTTGATTCCGATTTTGAGGCAGAGAGGGATTTAAAAGAAGAAGTTAGAGGCTAAAAAGAATGTATTTAAGAAGGTAGAGAATAAGATGGATATGAGTTATCAGAACTGGTTCCATATTATGCAGAATCTTTATCAAGCAAGTGGAGCATCAAACTATGACAGTTGGGACATAGTATTCTCTAAGGTTGAAGACGTTGTGAAAAATGCTATTCAAAAGTTCTATTTGAATACTGTAGCATCATCAAGCTTGTTGCAATCAAGCACCTACTTATGTCCAAGGGCCACCTAAGCATCATCTATATGCCTCACATGGTCAAAGGAATCAAGGATAATACCAACAATATGGATATTATGTTCAAGATTCAAATTGGTGGAATTATGAAGAAAACTTTTCTTACAGTAGTACTGAAGAGTATAACCACAAAGTCAGTCATAATACCATCAAAATCTAAGTCAAGAATCCAACTCCATTAAATAAGCAAGCATTTAGCTTGCCCCCAGAAAAATCTAATCTTGAAACCATGATGGAAAACTTCATAACCGAGTGATCTTCAATGTTAGCCCAACAAAATGAAATACTTCAAAAACTATATATTAAAATTGAAGATTTTGAAGCTGAATCCAAAGTGTTAGACACTAAAATTCTTCTAATGTCCAATTTCAAAATTCTGCAGGGTCACCAGAATTTTTACGAGCACAATCTACCCCCAACCTAAAGGAGAAATTTTAGAAAATGACAATGAATTGTGAGAAAGAGATGAACGCATGGAAGGGGTGGATTTTGGAAGAGAAAAATGTGGATTCATCTATAGCTTAACTTGAAGCTAAGAGTGAAGAAGAAATTTCAATTATGGTAAAATATGAAAATTCACAACTAATTGATACCAACTTTGCAGCAACTGAAAAGGAAACTTCAACAACTGACATCAAGTATGAAAGTTCACACCAAATGGATAGCATATCAGCAACCACTGAAAAAAAAAATTTAGGAATTGGCAAGAACTCTATAATTTCACACCCAACTGAAGCCAACGTCACAACAATAATTGAAAAGAAAATTTTAGCAGCTGGCAATAGTTCTGTAGTTTCACACCCAGCTATTAACATCACACTAACCGAAGCTGAAAAAGAATTTTCAGAACTTGAAGCAAAGCACAAGGTATAAAACCAAGCTCATTTTTAAAAAAAATTGGACGAATTGAGGGAATCAATACTAGAACTTGAAGACGACGATATTCTCAATTCTACTTTTGAGAAATAGAAAATTGTCCTAGAAGTATCACTAGCTGAAAAGTTTCTTGAATCTCTAAGAGAAATCATGAAAGAAAGACCAATTATATCTGTTAATCAATTAGATATCTTATTACCATAGAAGATGCTAAAAGCTCAATATGACTAACAATTTTTTTTTATTTCTGGAGGTTTTAAAAAAAATTCCACATCGACATGTCATTTTTGAAAGTCTTCCAACAATTGCCTTCTTATGTTAGCTTCCTAGATGATTTTCAGAATCAAGACCTTGAACAATGTGTGCTATCTAAGGGATCTGAAACATCCTTTATCTACAATGAAAAGATTGAGGCATGGCGTGATGAACAAATGTTACATTGAAAAGTTTCAACAGGAAAGCAAGTTTTGCTATTTTGTAAGAGGCTGAAATTCCTATGGTGGGATCCTTCGAAAGTTGATAAAGTTTTCAGTCTGGTTTTATTGTAATCATCTATGACAGGTGAAAAACATTCAAAATTAATGGACATTGTTGGAGATACAATCAAACAAGAGAGAAATTAAATAATACAAAAATTGTGGAGCTACTATCACCTCCTGGATAGAAATGATTAAGTAGATACCAAATTTAGTCTATGACTATAAATAATAGCGCTTAATGGGAGGCAACCCAATCTTATATTTTTTATTTCTGCTTTTTTTTGTTTTGTGTTCGCAGAAATCAAGCATCCCACCTTCAATCGCCCCAATTGAAGATGACCCGCCCCTAACTGAACCAGCATCAATAAAAATCTAATAATTTCTATTTCTGATTTTCTTTTGCTTTGTGTTCGCAGAAATCAAGCATCCCACCTTCAATCGCCTCAACTGAAGATGACCTGCCCCCAACTGAACCAACATCAATTCCTGACAATGACAACTCACAAGCTACCCTTGAATCCCATCTAGAATTGTTCATTGATGAAGAAGGATCTACAAATGATGAAAGGGATTGAGTAGCATAGCCTCTCCCACATGTATATCAAAGAAAAATCTTATATGAATACTTCAACATGACATGAGTTCTTCTTCAAGTTAAAAGAGATGGGTAGCTCTACCAACTTATTTCAACACTAAGGACAATGTTGGGATTAAGTTTGGGGGAGCCGGGTGCGATCTAAATTCTTATTTTCTTATTACCATGTTTATTTATAGAAGAATTGATTTGTTAATATGAATCGTAAACTGAAAATTTATCGTCATGTCTAGTTTTCACAACTTATGCACTATAACTGATACCAACTTTAGGATGTGATCATTTTTTTTATTTCAAATTACTTTGCTTATACTCAGCTTTGAATTAGAGAACATCATGGGTATGTGTCAACATATGCACCCCTAGCCTAAGTCATGAGTTTCCCATGGTTACCCTTGAAGAGAGAATATGAAACACAACTACCCCCAAGTAGGACCAAAACCTTTAGAAACCATGTTGCTGCTTCTTCATAGTCACCCTTTAAGCCTTGAATCCCTATTCATATGATTGATTTACTTTCAAACATAAAAGAAAAGTGAGAAAATCTCAATACGAGTTCTTAACTTGCATGTATCATTCTGCTTTGCCTAGGGAAAATTTTATTTTCTTTAATAATCACTCCATTAACTTCGTACCTTGAAGTCAAGAGTGTGTGACTCAGTCACACCTTGGGCACCCCATCAGAGTATTCTAGGAAGAATTGTGGGATAACACTATAAGGACCTTGCTACTCTCACCTTAACTAACTACTCCTCTGTCCTTTCTTTTGAAAGAGTCAAGAGTATGCTCCTCTTGAGCACTCCTAGCATCCGAACTTAGTATTCTAGGAAGAAAAATGATGATATGCTGAGGGGAATTATCTTTCTACTTTCACTCAACGAAATTGCAAATAGAATGATATATGTAGAAGAAGAAAAAAAATGTCTAAAAAAATGAAAAGAAAAAAAGAAAAGGAGTTAGTAACCCATAAGTAAACCATCATCATTTTAACTTTGATTCAAGGATTCTAGGTCTAAAACAATGGTTGTGGAAGGTGTCATCTAGTTTTGTAGCCATGAAGTTGCATTTAGGCTCAAGTTTCAGTGGTCTTAGGAGGAGATTTTAATTGGCTAAGAATATGTAATGTTGACCATGGATTCGAGTGATTTAGAGAGGGTGGTGTAAGTTGCTATATATTCATTTTGTGGCTGCTTTGGGTTATATGTTTGTGCCTTTAAAATTTCTAACTCTTTGCTTGAGGACAAGCAAAGGCTTAAATTTGAGAGAATTTAATGACAGAAAATTTGGTCTTAAATTTCATATAGAGAATCACACTTTTATCATGGATTTGATATCTTCATGTTGCATGTTATAATTTACTTTTATGACTTTTGCACTTTTTGGAATTTCCTATCTATGAATCTATCTTTTCACAACATGAACCACTTTTTAGTGAATTATGTGATTTTGTGCTTGCTTTTCATGCAGATACCTAGTGGAGATGTTTCACACCCTAGTGAATTCTGGAGTTAATGGCAGCCTTTATACGCTCGTTCACACCTTAAATACTCCTCCAGAGAGAAGATTCACACCCTGATGCTGTTAGCAAACAAAATACACGAAATACAAGATGTAACAACCTGTTATTAGAATATTTCTTTGCTATATTTTTGGGCATTTCTTGCAGGAAATGACAAGGGACAGGTGTCAAAAGGGCGGAGGAGGACCACCATAGTATATAAGACACATGTAGATAACTTTTGAAGGGGTTTGTCACTTCCGAGAGGAAGGGCAACCATTGGAAGAGCTTGAAAAAGAAGAAAATCAGCCGAAGAGAGATCTAAGACCATATTCTAGTGTTGTTTATTTCAAAATTTAGTGAGGAAGAACAAAAGATTGTGAGGAAGTATCATTGGTTCTTTGTATTTTCAGCTTTTGTATGTTTTTTTAGATGAATTCTTGTTTTGATATTCACTTGATGTTTGCAATAATCGGCTAAACACTAGAGTCAGGACATGAGAGTGTTTGAGAGCTCCATCTTGTTGTTTTGAACTACTTGTTTTTTATTTAATTCTTTTATATAATCTTTCAATCTGCTCTTGTTTAGTGTGTTAATATTATGTGTTATTTTAACATTATGGATTACTTATGATTGAGATCCAAGTGTATAAACTCTTTTCTATCTCAACCCGAGAGGTTGATTGTGCAAGAGCACCTTCGTGATCCGAGAGGGGAGCAGAGCTTTAACATGTGGCATTTGATTTTCATCTTGGTAGAGGTGTTAGCCGAGAGCAAACATCCTTTCATTAAGAAAAATCTATCGGAAGTTCATATATTATTTTGTGGCTGAGACTTAGATGTCACTATTGTCACAACCCTTGCCTTTGTCACAACCCTTGCCCGAGAGGGAAGGAAATGTTGTGAAAGTTCTACTAGGACCCGAGATGGGAATTGAGCTTAAAATAGATGATATTTATCTCTCATCTTGGTGGAAGATGAAGACTGAGAGGTGATCTCCTTCCAGCACAACTTGATCTTCAAGCACACATCATCTACCCTCAATGGCGAAGAAAGTAGATTCTAACCAGCAAATTGAGGAGAACAAAGAAGCTGAAATGCAAGACAAAATCTAGAAAGAGGCTACATCAATGAAGCTTCAGCAGAATCAAGAAAACCTCATGGAACCACTTGCTCTCATCACAAACATAATGAACTCTATGTTAAAGAAACTCTCCATACAGTAGGACCAAATCACAAATTTGGAGAAACAGACGTCGAACTTGAGATAGCAGCAAAATAGAAACCCAAATGACGTGAAAACAACAACTACATCTAAGAGCAATCTTGAGGAGATGGTTGACAAGTTTATTGCAACAATTGAAAGGAGACTCACATTTCAAGACCAACTCATCAAAACTTTGGAGTCAAAGCTGAGAGAATTGAAAAACAGAAATGAAAACAATAAAGTGATCCAACAACTCGAGTGCCAACTCAGATTCGACGACTTAGAAGAGCAACTACATGCATTAGAGAACTAGGTTGCACAACTGAATTCTCAACATGCTAATCCTGAGAAGATCATCAAGGAGGACTCACCAACAATCATATGTCCATGCCACTATTCACACCAACAAAGATGGTGGCCAAAAAGAAATGTTTCCATAAGGACATGAACTACCGAATGGCATGTCAAAGAGTCAGAGTGAATATACAATTGAAGATGGGAAATCAAAAGGAAGAGCTCTCCTATGGATTCTCCTATTACTCCAACTTCACTACCTCCAATTCAGACACCAAAATTTATGCATCAACAACCAAGATTTTTGCCTAAAAAACTCCAGAAAATACCAACTAAGGATCCACCAGAGTCATCAACGCAACGGTCACCAAACAAAGTCAAAGAATTACTAAAGTTTAGACCAACAACAACTGTGCAATGGCAACCAAGGAGCCTCTTATTGAGACAAGATCAGCAGCAGCACAAACCACAATTTCATCCAGAGAATGTTGCTACACTTGAAGGCCCAACAATTAGAGACAGGGGAAAAACCATTAATACAATCGGCGGAAATTCTGATCGTGTTTGCTAAAATTCACCATGATGAGCATCAATGATGACATCACTCCTGGTGAGATTGTTCCTTGTTGCTTATTGCATACCATTATGATTTCATCTCACAACATACACCGAACCAAGTCAAGCTAAAGACTATAAATTAGAACTACTCTCCCTAAACCCATCCTTTTTAGTTAGATTTCTTTCTTGATCTTAGATTTACCATTTTCCTATTTTAGTCATGGTCATATAGGCATCTGGTTGCCTAAATAGAATCACCTAGCAACTTTTCTACTCCATCACGGGCCATTACCATCCATTACGGGTCGTGAGACTTGATGTCAAGCCCCGTTTAATTTATCACGGTTCGCAACAGCCCAATCCAGCAGCAATTTAACTCCATCATGGGTCATGATACACCTTCACGGCCCGTAACACCTACAGACCGATTTGACCTTTTGAATTCACGAGCCATGACACCTTGTCATGGGCTCGACAGCGAGCCTTGCTGCAAACTACTAACGTGTCACGACCCGTGACATGTCATCACGGGCCGTAAGTTACTTCCAACAAGCTATCACCACCTGCAATCACCCGATCTACGACCCGTTAGAACTGATCACGACCATAGGATCTTCACGACTTTCCATCACGGGTCATAACTTGGAATCACGCTCGTAAGTCACCAGCTATCAACTGCCATCTCCCAGAACACCCGACTTACGGCCTGTAACCACCATCACAACCCGCAATTGACCATTCCCACATCGTTACAGACTGTGACACATGATAACGGGTTGTTATGTACCTGAATTAAAGCCGCAACTGCCACCAATATTCATTTAACGCCCCACGACAAATGTCACGGTCCACGAGACCATTTAACACTCGTGAATATCGCATCAATTGCCCACCATGGAACGGCCGCAACAGCCTCGTAACGCCCCGCGATTGCCTCGTAACATACGCACCTTTTTTTAATGTCACGGCCCATGAACACGCCCGTGACTGCTTTCATATCTATATATACTAACCTTGCAGGTTCGTCTCGCCATCCCATCTTCAGCAGCACCCGCCATCCCATCTTCAGCAGCACCAAGCTCGCAACTCTGCCCTCACCCCCTGCTCCATCGCACCATCGCCCCCACAGCTGATACATCACGACCCGCTACACCAACTCATGGGCCGTGACAAAGAAGGTGATCTCCATCGTCGCGGCCACAACATCATTCATGGGGCGTCAGTTCATTCTTCACGAGCCACGACTTATATCACATCCCGTGACCTCACGCCGAACAGCCGCCGCCACCGACGTGCCATATACTTACGGGCCGTAACCTCCATTATGCCCAGTAAGTTCTCAAAGCGACATAGCCAACAGCAGTCCCGCTCGACGTGCCCCGTAACTTCATATCACGACCCAGGAAGAAGCTACATATCGCGGCAGCTCCTGCTTTGGCCGTAATGGCTCCTCACGCCCCACAACCTAGTGCTTCACCGCCAGTAATCACTCTTCACGGCCCGTGACGGTGCAATGGCTAGTTCCAGCCGCCCGAAGTGCACCACACGCCGACACCAGGAGCCTGTTGCAGAGCAACCACCCATAGCTGGTCTTATTCTGAGGCCACCGAAGAAGCTATTCAAGAAGACGGAGCTTCGAGAGCGAGCGGGTGTCCTCGCCACTCTTCGGTTGACTCCAACCAGATTCATACATGATGCCACCATGATAGAGTATAATCTCCACCAGTTCGTCCTCATGTTGTTTGGGAACATCGGCATGGACTTTTTCATCAACCAATGGTGGCCGACTTTCTCCCCTATTGCGTTCGAGTTTCTGAGCTCGTTCGAGATCAAGAATGCTAGTGGAGATAGCCCGTCTTATTCCTTTCAGCTATTCAACACTAGGATCAACCTTTCATTGGCCGAGTTCAACGCCATCTACTAGTTTCCATACCACAGCGATGTGTGTATTCCCAAGGACTTTGACGCCAGCAACTTCTAGAGGCATATCACAGGAGTTGCCCACCTCAATTATCAGACAGCAAAGAGTTCAATGATCAAGAATCCAGTCTTTCGATATGTGCACCAGATCTTATCCAACTTTATTTTTGCGAGAGGTGACAGCGATGACTCAATGACAGAACTAGAGTTATTCTTTCTCTACTGCATGGCTACCCACACACTTGTGAATGTGGGAGCATTTTTGGCACGGACTTTTCAAACAAATTCTAAGAAAGACAAGGGGACAATTGTTATCGGGGCTCTCATTACCCCTATTTCGCAGCACCTCAGCTTGGACTTGGATGATCTAGTAGATGATTCTTCATTTCTGGACCAGTGCATAGTCCAAGCGATGAAGCTTGGAGGCATTCGGAGAGGAGTACCAGTAATTTTTTTCAGGGATTCAGGTATGGTCTTGCCTTGTTCTAAGAAGGAGAGGTTTGACCCCTCCAACGAAGCCAACTGGATCCTGCTGCCTTCAGATGCACCTGAGCCGCCACCATTCATTCCA
>LTAE01007820.1:10112-21898 GCA_001647135.1 Pontederia paniculata | reverse complement strand
CGGTCGTCCGATCTCCAGTCTTCATCAGCTCTGACAAACTCTTGGACGCCCGCTTGTCTTCTCACCAAGACCCCGGATGACCTTTGTCTTCGCCTGATGTCCATCGGTCGTCTGCACTTCATTTACGATCGACCAATCTCATGTCTGTCATTTGCTTTGGTCGTCCGTTGCTTCAACAAAAGAGCCTTCGGACGTCCACTCCAGCCTTGGCAATATTTTGGTCGTCCATTGTCTCCACTCTGAGCCCTTTGGACGTCCATTGTCTTCTACCTCAGATCTTCAGTCGTCCTCTCTTCAATATCGGATGATCTCTCCTCTGCTTAGCCAAGACCCATCTTCGACTAAGTCTTCTCACTGGGCGTCCACTTCTCATTGGACCGCCCGTTCTCCATCCTTTTGTCGTATGTGTGATACCGCCGGTCGCCCATTGTTTTTCATCGGACGACCTCTCCTGTTAAGCCCTTTACTTTGGTCGTCGTCTCTGTATCTTTGGTCTACCGCTCAGCCTTTGACTCCTCTTCACAGACATTTGCCTTCAATATTGGTCGACTAGTCCATATACTTAGGATGACCTCTACACACATAAATTCTTCTGATATGTCTTCTATGTGCATAGGTCATCCGCTCTTTAACTTCGGTCGACCTATCATGCTCTGAACCTGAGTATCCTGTGTTTCAGAAATCAGCTTACAAGTTCATTAGTTCAAACTAAGTTCCCTCACAAATTTGTGATCGTCAAAACAATCTTGGGATCCTAGATTCAACAAAAATAATAATGGTTTTGAAAATGTAGTGTAAGTAATAATTCAAAAGTCTAAAAATTGAAACTAATATAATTTTGGGTTTTAAGATTAAAAAGAATAAAAATAACTGAATGTGGTAAAAGAAAAAGTGAAAAAAAATAAGAACATCAGCCCCAAAAAATAAAAAAATAGAAATTCATCGAAACATGAACATAACTAGATAGAAGCAATAAAAAACACAAACAAGATACATTCAAATGATAAGAACAAGTTCTACAACACTCTTATGTCCTAGCTAATTGATTTAGCCACTCAAACTCATTACAAATAATTCAATGTTATGGGGGTTCGACTCCATTATAGAAATCACAAATCACGACACAACAAAAATTGAGAAAAATCAAGTTTCTTCCCTATCTTCTTCCTTCTCCTTCATTGCAATAAGAAACAAGACCGCAGCTTTGGATCTCTTCTTCACTATTGAACTCTTCTCCAACCTGCAATAATCGTCATCGTCTCCTCTTAGTATTGGCCAACCCCTTCCAACATTGTCTTCCTCTCCCTTTTATACTTATTGGTCCACTCCTCTCCTCTTTACACTTGTCATGTCTTTTCCTCCAAGAATACTCCAAGAATATGGCAGAGCTAATCTTTTGGCAGGGGTGGTTGGGATTTTATCTTTTCTGAATTTTGTCTGATAGAAATGTCTGTAATGTGTGAAAGGTCTTCATCATCATCTCTAGAGGAGAGCTTCGAGTGTTAAATTGTCTCCTTAGGTTGCTATCGACTCTAGAAGATGTTGGGGGTGTGAGATTGTCGTCCCCAAATCCTTGCAACTAGACAAACACGAACAACAGATATAGTATAATACTTAAAACTATTGTGGGCATGAAAAAGTACAAATACCAGACAAGGAATTTGTAGAATGTGTAGAAGCTATAAAAAGAAGATAATATAATGAAATATAGAAGAATCTAATCTATGATAAATGCATAACTCTACATGCATAAATATGCACCGAACTCCCTGTCATCAAAGTTCAAAGTTCATCTAAAATAAATAGAAAATAAAAAAAGATACAAACAAAACTACGAGGAGGAGACAATGCTTGCAGGTTTTTTTGTGATTTCTTGTGAAAAACTCCAAATTTCTAACCCTCCAAAGCCTTCTCTTCTCTTTCACAAAAAATTCTGATATTTTTCCAAGTGTCCTAAGCCTTAAATATAGGGTTTGTAGAGTCCCATAGGGTTAGGAGTTATATCATCCAAAATGCGAGTTTATAGCCCATAAGCATTTGTTTACAGCCATGAAATTGAGGTTGCGGGCAACATCAAGGTATTTCACACCCATGAAATTGGATTCATGCCAGTGAAATTTCATGATGGAAGTATACTCTTTTGTAGCACCTGTGAATTAGTTTAACGCTCCATGAACATGAATGTAGAAAATAGGTTCTTTGGTGGCATCCGTGAATGAACTTCACACCTCATGCAAATGAAATTTTGTATAAGAATCCATCCATGAAGTTGTTGACAATCAAAATATTTGTCCTCATGTCCTCTTTTTGCTCCTACACACAAAAAATGCATGAATTTGGTTAGATCACCAATTCCAAGAAAATATAATAATATTAATAATAAAATAGCTGAAAAAAAGCAAATAATGAAACTAAATGAATGCAAAATGTATGTAAGAAATGCATGTATCAAGAAGCATTAAAAATAACATGAACATTATTAAAAAGTTCATACTATGTCAAACTATGAAAGAATACATAACATAAGAGGTTCAACTTGGTAAAACCCTAACAATGAACTACTACATAGAAATATAATTAAATATAAAAAAGAGTTCAAAATTCATCTCAGATTAACTATAGAATGGAAAACACAAACAAAACTAAGGAGCAGAAGATGGCGGCATGGTGCTTGCAGGTCTCTCGTGATTTCCTCCAAAGCCGCCTCCTCTTCACTTGTCTTTCACAAAAGATTCTCTTGCCTTAACCTTGACAAGATTCTTTTTCACGTCCCCAGAATCTTATTTATAGATTCTCTAAGGTTTCACGGCTTGTGTGTTGATATTTGACAGTCATGAAGATTCGTGCCAAAATTATAGCCTTTTTGTAATGCTCTTGAATTCCTTCACGAGTTGTGAAGTTGAGAAACTTAAATATATGGTTCTGCAATGAATTGATCTCACTGCACATGAAAATCCTTCTCCATGACCTCATTTCCCTTGCTTCTTGTTTTTACATTAATTCACGACTTTTCACTTTTCAACACAAAAAGCAACCATTTAGGTAGATGTTAATTCACATATATTTTTATGGTAAATTCATGTAAAAAGTATACAATATTCACCAAATATAGGTCAAATTCCATATGAAATACATGACTCTTTTGTATGCATCAGGTGTAGTTGAGAACATCTCGGTTGTCGTCCAAATGGATGATTTATCACCAAAATGCCCATCGCATGGTGAAAACCATGACGAATCTGAGTGACATGAATAACTTGGAATGATAAGGCAGATGCAAAGAGAATTGAAGTTCTCTCATATCCATTGCCTTAGGTGTCATTTGAGTTGTTGTTTCAATATGAATCTTAGATGCATCCAACATTGCAACCATCATCCCAACCAGTGTCACAACCTTTGGCACAAGGTGTATCACAATCTTCTATCTTCACACAAGAGGCATGACAACCTCTATCATAGGAACCATCACATGGGGCATCACAACCTAATGAAAGAAAAAAGGATGCCTTGAAGAGAGAAATGGTGGGTGCTCACATGATTTCAGTATTTTTATATTAGGGCATTGTATGGGTTAAGAAGGCTATTGGGCTTTTGATTACACATATATTGAGCTTAAGATTTAGTTGAGACTTTATCTAGTTTTTTCTTCGAGGTTTACAAAAAATCACAAGCTAGTATGAAACTTAAAAGAAGATGAACTCCAATATTCGAAAGAATTTTTCCGATTGCTTCCGGACGAAAACAAGAAGACATTATTTTTTCGTCTTTAGTTGATAAATTTGAGAAGAAAGTCTATATTTTTTCTCGTGAGACTTTAGAGGTTAAATTCTTTATTTTGTAGGCATTGTAAAGTCTTGGCAAAACTGTTTGTCAGAATTTTGATTTATAATTTGTTCTTATGATTTTTTGTAATATTTACATCTTGACATTATCATATTAATTTCATAGTTGTTTTAGCCATATGATGTTGGTTTGTGACATTGATTGCAAGAAGAAGAGAAGAGTGCGATTGCAACAAATCGAACACAAAAAAATACGTGGCTGAAACTAATTATTATTTTTCCCCGATTTCAGTTCATTATGTTGTGTTTTTGGACGACTAATATTTGGTACCAAATACTATGATGGAAGAAATAATTGTCAATAAGAATGAAAATAATATGTCAGCTAAATTGAATTTATTGTATATCCAAACAAGGTCTAATTCTCCCTATATTCAATTATTTCTGCCTTAAATTTTCATGATTGACGGTTGTAATCGTGCATGACACAATGGCTAGAGAAGAGTTAAACATTTTTTTATGTACTAATTATTATTTTCACAATGGCAAGAGAATAAATAAGCAGACAATTAGATTTGTTGGACAAGTTGGACGCTTATAGGGTCTAATCTGAGTGGGCTCGATTAAATATCTATTTCGGTTGGAAGTTTGACAATTTGACGGGTGTCAGCAACGGCTGCACTCTTGTGTCTTGGATTGCACCGGATCCATGCAATGCCTGCGCCACTCTCTCTCTCTCTCTCTCTCTCTCTCTCTCTCCATTCGTTTTCCAAATGCTTATGAGTTATGAGCAACTCATTCTGGTTTCTTCGCTAAATCGAATCTTCTTTTTCCTTTCTTCCCCTTCTTCTTATTTACATGTAGAGAAGAGAGAGAGAGAGAGAGAGAGTAGGGCGACAAAGACAAAGGGATCAAGTGGATTGTTCTATTGGTTTCTCCTCTTGCTGATTGATTCAGAAGAAAGGGCCATCGATGTAGGATTGTGTTACAGGAAGGGTGACGAGTTACAGTTTGATGCGGGCAGACATGGATTCCGTAAGGTCTGTATTGGTAGACGTCGATTCACATGTAAGAGGGAGCATTTGAAATGGGGTACGGCATGAGCAGGCTGCAGATGGATTGTCACTCGCATGATACCCCACGAGGTTCCAATGGAAGTGCTGATCAACTGAATAATCGGCACGATGAGGTGTTTGATCTGGACAATGATATATTTCATCAGACTGGCTGAGATCAGAGCCTGGCGGAAGTGCTCCAAAGGCCGACCATGGAGCTCGGAAGAAGCCAATATCCACGTTTAGGATGCTGTCCGGTAGGGAGGCCAATTTATCCAGAAAAGGGAGGTTCTCAGCAGCTGATCGCTCTTATGTTCTGGGGCAGTATTTGCCAGTCAACGGTCCATGGCCTGTGGATGGGATGAATAGCCGGGCATATGTTTCACAGTTCTCCGTAGATGGCTCTCTTTTTATTGCTGGGTTTCAGGTGTGCATTGCTGGAACCTGAGCATGTTACCACATAGAATTTCAGAATAAATTATATTTTACATCACAAATTTGGCATCTGCTTTAACTTCTTGTATCCGACTGTTTTTCTAAAGGGAGGACATATCAGGATATACAATGTAAATAATGACTGGAAACTGCAAAAGGATATTATTACTAAAAGCTTGAGGTGGACGATAACTGATACATCTCTTTCTCCAGATCAACGCTATCTAGTGAGCTTTCTGTAACCGTCTTCTGAAAAAGTTTGTTAAATTTGATACATTTCCTAGTTAAACCTTGTCCATAATGTCATATTTCAAAAGAAGGTTTGCTGCCTATCCTTCACCTTGATTTTGGTGATATATAATGCTAACAATTTTGCCACAATGATCATTATCGTCCCTCTCTCCTTGAGTATAGAAGAGCTGAAATACAATTATCATAATATAGTTTATGCAAAAGTGTTCTTTATGACATTAGTTTATGTCTATGTTTAGACTTTTCTAATTCTATTAAAGATAGGAAATATGATTGAATGAAAAATTCATAAGGAAGAAGAAGATATAGGAACCAAACAAATTAATGGCCGAGGTAAAGGGTTAACCATCAAGTCAATTATCAGAAGCAAATGGATGTGAAGGCGTCATGTTCTTACTTCCGTTTAAGTATTTATCTATTATTTTCTTGTAGGTAGAGTCCTCAAGATCTTTAAATAAGTTATCCTGTGAGTACGAGTTTCCTACTTCACACACTAGTTGATTGCAAGAAGCCCTACCCTTCTCAGCGACATTTTGTAACCATCTAGGATGTGCCTAATTTAGTTTCCTGTAGGTTCTATACTAACATTTGTAAGTATTGGATTTGGTTTCTTCTCATTTGCAGGTTTATGCTAGTATGTCACCCGTTGTTCATATTGTTAATGTTGGAACTTCTTCAACAGAATCTCGTGCCAACGTTAATGTAAGTCCTTAAGTATTCATATAAATAAACTGTGAGCAATAACAGTTCTCTCTTTTCCTTTTAAGAAAATACGTTAAACATTGTTCATACAACTTAAAAGTTTTGACATTGCCCTGACTTCGGTTGTTTGTTTGAATATGGTTTTTGGGATTTATCTTGTTTTCTTTATGTTCTCTTGGTAATATAGTTTCTCTGACACTCTGTTTGCATTTGAAAATGAGGTTTTACAAGAGTTCAAGTCATGTTATTTCAATTACTATCTTGGACATACATTATAGTTAGTAAGAGCCTATTATAGAGTTTCAGGAAAAGTCACTATTATATAGTGACTTTTCAAAATATGATGCAACTGTCTGAACTATAAATTCTGATCATAATTTTCAACCTACCTTCTTAAATTATTAGAAGTCTGGTTCATGGATCATGAAATTACAACCTCAAGGATTTCCATGTGGAACAGCATTCTTTTGGTGAAATTCAAAACCTTGGCAAAAATGTCTCGTAATTTTTTTTTTTTTCTTGAGGGGCAAAAGGAGGACTAGCCATGTCTAGTCATCCATGTATATATATATTTGTGAAAAATAAGGAGAAATGTACAAATGTGTGTTGTCAAAAAATCTAGAGGTGACAAGTCATGCTGATCATTTCTGGAGTTTATCAGGTAGGAATAAATGATCGCTTCTGGAATGGGATTTCCAGTGTAATAGCTGCATTACAGAGATCTTTTATATTTCTCTTACTGACATGTTCCTGTAACAATTCCTTCTTCCTATCATATCTTTCTCCCAAATTCACTACATCTTTTCTTTCCATATTTTCCTTGTCTCTGCTCGACTCCCATCGAATAATGATCATGAATGCAAATGATGCAGGAACTTCACGATGGTCTAGGTTTCGCTTTGCACGAAAATGTAGAATATTCTTTTGGAATATTCTCTGTAAAATTTTCATGTGATGGTAGTGAACTTGTGGCTGGAACTAATGATGAATCGATATATGTGTATGATCTTGAAGCCAACAAACTGAAATCACGTTTTCAAGCTCACTTGGTATGATTTCATGCTTAGTGGAGACTATGAATCTCGATGCATGTTTGAGTCAATTTGTTTCATATCAAGGATTTATTTGATTCCTTGACAGTTTCTGTAGATTAGTTTCCTACTTTGTTAAGTCTTGGATTTTCATTATTTCATTTTCTTTTTGCATTTGATCATCCTTTTATCCTTCAAAATAATTTTGTTTTAGATTACTAAAAATTGGTAGCTTTGAATAATCTGTAAAATTTCAAGCAGCTGAGAAGCTATCTTATTTGATTCATGAGGTGGGAAAGTAGTAATCAATCGTATGTTTATATTGTTCTCCAAATTGGTCAGAAGAAATATGTTAATTGTCATGTAACATCCTTGTATATATTATATGTTTTCTTTTCATAACATGGATGGATGACTATTCATATTGAATTGTCATCCTTTATGCCCTAAAAAACTCATCTGAGAAGTTTAATATTTCTAAATTACATATATGTCATCAATGTGGAAATTCAAGCTGATGGATGAATAAACCTACTGGAGAGTAGCAAATTCTTTTCTTTATAGTACCTCACCAGATTGACATGATCTATTTCATAGATGATGTCAAGTGTTATATTGAAGAACTACTTAACGCTTTAACCACATTCTGTGGACCATCTTAAATGCAGATACAATTGCAATGTGCTAAATTGTATATTTAGAGTGGAGAGAACCTGTGGAAATTATTGTTACTTTAGCATGTAATCTAGCAAGACATTGGCAGACCTGGGAGCATAATATTTATAATCTTAATCTGTATTAGCAGGAACATCAGTTGATCAATAATAATGGATGGTTGCATCAATGGAAATCATCCTTTAGCTTCTCAAAAAAAATTGCAATGTGCTAAATTTGGAAGAAGACTAGCATCCCAAGAATCATTACAGTTCTGAAATGTCTTGCCATGATTTGCATCGCTCATTGACGTTTATTGTCAATTTTGATCTTTGATAGTGCCAGCACAATTTTCATTTTTCACATTAAATGAATCATGAAGGTCTTTACTATCTTTGAGTTTCTCATATTGATCTCTGTCATATCTGCAGTCTGATGTGAACACTGTGACTTTTGCTGATGAAACTGGCAACATCATATACTCAGGGAGTGATGATAATTTCTGCAAGGTAGTGGTTGATTTTTACTCTTCTTAGAAATCTTTTGGATCATAACACAACTGAATTAATTCCTTCCAAAGAATACAATTGAATTAATTAGGTGTGTGTTGGTACAGAATAATCAATTTAGCAGAAATGTTTACAACTTTCAGGTCTGGGATAGGCGTTGTTTTTCTACTGAAGGACGAGCTGCTGGACTTCTAGTTGGCCATTTAGAAGGAATAACTTTTATTGATAGTCATGGAGATGGTCGTTATTTCATATCTAATGGAAAGGATCAAACTACCAAGTTGTGGGATATCCGAAAAATGACCTCCAATGTCAATCGGTATGTATTAATTCACTTGCAATTATCTCAAGTTCCAGTAACTTGTCTGTTAGATCCATTATATATTATTCTATGATTATGTGACAATAGAAGAAAGTACCAGTAATTTGATGTTGACACTAAACCACCATCAATAAAAATAAAATAATGTTCCTGCTGCTTGACGTGACCAGATAACAAATGTATTGTAGATTCTATACATGAACTTAGAAAAGAAAAAAAAAATCATTTGTTCTGTCATATTATCTTTTCTGATATTATTGCAAACCATTGCTTTCCAGCCCGAAAAGAGGAACTGCTCGCTGGGATTACAGATGTCACCACTATCCACGTCAGAATAAACACCTCAAACATCAATGTGATTTGTCATTAGCCACATACAGAGGTCATTCAGTTTTGCGAACTCTAGTGCGCTGTTATTTCTCTCCATCCTACAGGTAACTATCTAAAAGCTGTGTTATTTTGTAAATCAAGAATTTGTGGCACTGAAAAATCATTTTGCAGTCAAGCATTCTTTACAGTTCTGTAAAGTTGACATAAGTTTTCTTTTAGTTAGTCTTGCATGGGTTTTCTTTGGTGGTATCAACTTATGTTGTATTTGCCCCAACCAACTCATGGTAGAGCTGTTTGGGATTTTGGCCACCATTTAGGAGTCCAAGGTTCAAATCCCACTTGAGACACCAAAGTATTATCTTTTAGGGTTACCTTATCCATTTTAATTTCTAAATTTTATGTTGTATTAGTTTTCAGGCTTCCTTTGTTCTACGAGAAAAAAGCTTGTGTTAACGTTCAACATTTAAACTAACCATCATATTACCTATTACCACACAGAATTGGAGAAACCCGATTATGCTCTTCATGGAATATATTGTTTACAAACATATGTCCTCGACGTAGCAAATGTTTCTAAATTAACGTGTATTTCTTTTCTCAGCACTGGTCAGAAGTACATTTATTCAGGATCACACGACGGCTCTGTTTACATATATGACATGGTATGGATATCAGTTCCTAACCTGTGCAAATTATTCTTGATCTCTGTTATAGATAATTTTTTCTTCATCGGTCCCAGAACATACAAAGTAAAGACTAGCCTTATCAGTAGTTGTTAATTAAGAAATCCAAGGAATGGATGGTTACGCATGGTAACCATCATTTTCATTCTCAAAAGAAAAAAAGAAAATCCAAGGAAAGGAACAAAGAACTTATTGTTGTCTTATTTACCTTTTTTGGACATTCTAATATACTGGGTAAGAACTGTAAAAAATTATACTGATTACTAAACGCTTTTGCTTTGGGTAGTAGCCATCTTGAAAGGTAGTTGAGGAGCATTTCTTGTAAATTTAGTGTGGTCCCAATTGGAAGAAAAAAAATAATTCGACTTTTCAACCCTCTTTCAGTTGACTGGAGACCAAGTTGCAAGATTAAGTTACCACAATCAGACAGTTAGAGACTGCAGTTGGCACCCTTACTATCCAATACTCGTCAGCTCTTCCTGGGATGGCATTCTTGCTAGATGGGAATTGCCAGGCGATGATGCTGCAGGAAATGCTAGAGACTGCTTCTAAGCAGAAGTAGACCAATTGAAGATCGAATGTACAGTAGACCATGCATCTCATCTGAGAGTTCTTTTGAATTCACAGAAATCATTTCATCATGGAATGGGAAAAGAAGCAGGCTCTTCTTTGGACTGCGGCATGAGCTTGCAAGTGAAGTTGATTTAGAGTGACTCTCCGGCTTCTGATGAATTGGATTGCCCACTAGGCTATAAATTCAATCTTGTCGGAGTTGAATCATTTGAAAGCAACTTAAGATTATTTAATGTATTACGTCCTTTTGATTTGTCTGAACCTGTTTCCCCATGATCTTTGGATGTTTCAGTTGTAAATATTGGGATGTCCACAACCTAGCAGGCTAGCAGTGTCATGGAATTGAATGGATATGTACAGACAATATATGGTGTTGGTTTGGCTGGACACTGTAAGGCAGCTTCCAAGCAAGTTCAGGTACACGAGATGTTCAGATACTTCACTACGTGTGGAAGACATTTTGCACAATTTTCTTATGTTTTAAATTTGTATGTATGAATGTGAATAGTCAAAAGTTACCCAAAAAAATCACTCTTATATTCGTAAGGATGCATAGTAGCATTCAAAGAGCACATACTAAACTCGGTTAAATAGTTGTCATACATGGGAAAAAAAAAATTGGCAAAAGAACTGATAAAGCCGCAAAGGGGAAGTTAATGAGAATTGGCAAAAGAATTGACAGAGTCGCAAAGGGGAAGGTAATGAGAGAGCGCTGGTTGGCTCTCTCTGTCCTGTTCAGTGCCTTGCATGACCACTACTGATGCAACGCTAGAGAACATAGAGGCCTAAGCAGCACCTAAGAAGCAGGCCAAACAAGTTGATTTCATATTTTCCTCGAAACAAAAGATTTGAATCTCTTTGGACAAGATAGTGAAGAGACTAGTTGAATAGTTTAATAATACAGGGACAAATAAGTTAGGCGAGGTTTCCAATATCAAAGAAATTGCTCACTGTTTTCTGGGATTCAGTTTAGGTTGCGTCATGATTTTGTTTTTCATTTTTAATTCTTACTTAGTATTTTCTAGATTCAATTTAGGCAGTGCCTTGACTAATTCAGTATGACTTATGAGGGAGAAACATTAATGATAATTTTTTTACGCTTTCGAGTTTTTTCGATCTTACGACTCGCTGTTATTTAAGTACAAGAACTTCTCATTGCATTTAATGTTATATTATTATGTTGCTACACAAAAAGATTTGTGAGTAACTATGAATTAAAGAATTTGCATTGTTATTGACGAGGACGGACTCAAAACGAAAGGTTAAGAGGGGCCAATACATATAAAAGTAAAATAAAGAAAATAGGAGAAGCCAAGAATTGAACCCTAAGATCTCAACATAGTAACCAAAAACTCCTAACCACTACACTAAATAGATAATCTTACTCTTTTTTAATATTTATTTTATATATTAATTGTATCTACTAGTGTATATATATATATATATATATATATATAT
>LTAE01007819.1:11365-21900 GCA_001647135.1 Pontederia paniculata | reverse complement strand
TTATCGACTCTCACTCCTTGATGGACTTCCCACCGACCAATTGCAGATTCACATGGAGGAGCACAGTGTCATCGCGTGCCCGCTCACGACTCGACCGATTTCTAGGTTCCCTGGAGTTAGTAGAGGCACACCAATTAGCGGACGTGCTAGCCATGGAGAGGCCCTTCTCGGACCACACCCCCCTCATGTGGCGGTCCAACGAGGGGCAATCCACACGTTCATGCTTCCGGTTTGAGCGCTCATGGCTCTTTGAAGAGGGGCTGCGGGAACTGATAGCCAATTAGTGGCTCGATATCCCCCCTTCAGACACAGCAGCACGGACGCTGGCGGCACGCGTCATGGCCCTCCAAAGATTTCTTAAGAGGCATCAACGACAGATCCGGGAAGACAGGGACAAAAGACGGGCGGAGGCTTTGTCAACAATCTCTCGCCTGGACCAGGTTGAGGATTCCAGAGACCTCACCACCGAGGAGGTCACTGAGTGGAGGCATCACCAGACAGTGACCAGGTAGAGGACAGGAAGGTGGAGATCCAGTGGACGCAACGCTCGCGCCAGACTTGGCTTCGGGAGGGTGATGCAAACACTAGATTTTTTCACCTATTTGTAAGTAATCGGCGTAGGTCCAACAAGATTGACCAGATTTACATCCAGGGAGCGACAGTCACCGGACACACGCAGATTGGAGCAGCCATTGCCTTGCACTATAGGGCAGCCTCGAGGCGCCTTCCTCCACCAAGATGGCGATGGTCAGCAAGAGATGTACCTCGTTTATCTGACGATCACATCTTCTCTCTTTCGCAGGACATTGAGGAGGAGGAGGTCATGCAGGCTCTGCGTGACTTAAATGGTGACGGCGCACCGGGTCCAGACGACTTTTCGGTTTTCTTCTACAAAGAGTTCTAGTCCATCTTGAGAGATGATGTCATGGCCGTCATACAGAAGTTCACCAAAGGGAATCGGGGCTTTGAACGTCTGAACGGCTTCTTACTTTTTATGCTGCCCAAGCGCACACCTGTAGAGGAGATTGGGGATTTTCGGCTGATTGCCTTGTCTAACGCCATCTATCTCATCGTGGCTAGGACTCTGGCAAACCGGCTCAGGGAGGTGCTAGATGATCTAGTTCACCCAGTCCAGTCGGCATTCATCAGTGGAAGATCCATTACAGACAACTACACTATCGCATTGGAGATCATTGCGGCATGGCGGCGCACAAGGAGGCGGGGTTTTTTGTGGAAGGTGGATTTCTCTAAGGCATATGATTCAGTCTCATGGTCCTTCCTATGGCACTCCATGCAGATCCGCGGATTCCCACCGACGTGGATCTCATGGATGAAGAGATGCATAACAACAGCCTCATTTTCTGTCTTGGTCAATGGGCGTCCGGTAGGAGGCTGGGTACAACCACAGCGCGGGGTCCGACAAGGATGTCCGTTGGCACCTATGCTTTTCGTGTTGGCTGTAGACGCTCTCGCCCGATGCACTTTCTCTACATGCAGCTCCGATCTTCTGAGTGGCTTCACAGCAAGGCAGGACATGGGCAGTCTGGTCCCACTTCTACAGTACGCGGATGACACACTATTTTTCATCGAGGGCTCGGTCACAGAGGTACGACGAACAACAATCATGGTGGAGTTGTTTGGGTTGGCCTCCGGGTTGCAGATTAATCATGTCAAATCTGCTTTCATCCCGTTCAGTATGTCTGCGGATGATGTGACTAGATGCGCGGAGGAGCTGCGCACACCCAATAGCACACTGCCGATCACTTACCTTGCCCTGCCTCTATCAGACAGGTACATAAGATCGCGTGGATGGATACCAGTCATTGAGCGCATGGAACACAAGCTACAGGGGTGGAGCTCGAGGTTACTATCGAGAGGTGGCCGATTAGTCCTACTCAGATCCGTTCTCTCATCACTTCCTATATATTACATGTCGGTGCTACGTATGTCGATGCTGGTGGAGCGTCGGATGGACACACTCAGGAGCAGATTCTTTTGGCGAGGCACTGAATCGTAAGATCCTACGAATTAATAAAATAATATTTCTAATGTAATATATATATTTTTAACCTTCTTTTGCACTCAAATTTTGAATTAGACTTCAATAGATCATAATTTGATCAATTTGTAAGAAAAATCTATTGAACTCTATTTATATTCATTGTTATTATCAAAATTGTAAAAAATGCTATTTTTAAATGATTAAAGTATTTATTTGAGATCGTATAGGATCGGATAAGATCGTAAGATCGTACGACATAAATTAAGATCCTATTAAGATCTTATCCATAAGATCCTCATATTAAGATCGAGATCGGTGAGAGTCATCAAGATCGTAAAATCGTAAGATCTTAATATCTAGTTCGAGATCTTGACAACCATGTCGTTCAGTATGTCTACGGATGATGTGACTAGATGCGCTGAGGAGCTGCGCACACCCAGTAGCACACTGCCGATCACTTACCTTGGCCTGCCTCTATCAGACAGGTACATAGGATCGCGTGGATGGATACCAGTCATTGAGCGCATGGAACACAGGCTACTGGGGTGGAGCTCGAGGTTACTATCGAGAGGTGGCCGATTAGTCCTACTCAGATCTGTTCTCTCATCACTTCCTATACATTACATGTCGGTGCTACGGATGCCGATGCTGGTGGAGCGTCGAATGGACACACTCAGGAGCAGATTCTTCTGGCGAGGCACCGGCGCGGATAGGTCAGGGGTACATTTGGTGGCATGGAGGGAGATCTGCAGGCCAATATCAGATGGGGGCCTCGGCGTTCGAAACCTACGGCTAACAATTCAGGCCCTCCTTGCTCGATGGGTAGGCCGAATCATGGGTCCAGGGATGGACCTCTAGAGCTCAGTCTTCTTCGCATGCTATGGCCACTATCTATCTTGGGAGTCTCAACCTCGTCTCCCGCGCGGCTCATCGGCCTTTTGGCGGGGAGTGTCCACTTTCCTTCCAAAGTTGAGATCCTTTTTCCACGCCTCACTGGGGTCGGGGAATGATTTTGCATTTTGGAGCCATGAATGGCTACCAGGCGACCACTGGCTACCTCTTTCCCCCAGCTGGCAGCACTAGCAGCACAGCCAAGAGCGATGGTGGCTGAGTGTTGGACATCATCAGACGGGGCAGGAGGTGGGCTATGGACTCTTCAGTTCAGAGGGAGACTGTCTGACCAGCGTTCTGAGGAGCTCCGATTGCTAGATCGACTATCGGGATATCATCCAGTTGCTTCTGAGGTCGACGCCTGGCTCTGGCTGGCAGGGCACTACTCAGCGAGAGGGATATACAAACAGTTGCTTTCCGAGAGCACAGTTCCACAAGACACCATCAGAGACAGCCTATGCAGTTGGCGATCGCAGACACCTCTCAAAGTAAAGATTTTCTCTTGGCTATTGAGACGTGGCAGGCTCCTCACTAGGGCATACAGGGCGAGATGGGCACCACAGGCAGATCGCACATGTGCTCTATGTGCATCAGCAGAGGAGGACATCACCCATTTCTTCTTCACCTGCCCCATAGCCAGGGAGACGTGGCGACGTCTGGACCTAGTGGACATAGACACATCAGGAGTGGATGGCTTCTGGGTTTCCTTGCGAGCTCTTTGCACACGGGGCAGCATGGAGTGCCAACAAGCATGGGCCGGAGCTATGGCCACCACATGGGTGATATGGCTTCAGCGCAACCGCACGGTCTTCGGGGGAGAAAGATGCTATATAGAAAATATTGTACATCACATCACTTACTCACTTAGAGAGTGGGGTTTCGGGTGACATCGGGGTGCACCTTTTGTTTATTTTTTTGGGAGAGCCTTTTGGCACCGCTCTCCGTAACACACATGTACATCTCTTTTTACATCAATACAAGCGGGTGACTACCAATTGGTGTAGTCTCCTTTTTTTCTCTCAAAAAAAAAGTAACCTTTTAGATTAAATTCAATGGTCTTATTTTCCTTAATCTCTTAATTTTCCTCTACCCATCAAATATCTCATTAACCCTGACTCTCTCTTCATCTTTGCTTGTATTTCTCCATCTTTACCCTCTCTTCTAGTATATCTTGCCTCCCTCTTTTCCATTTCTTTCTCCTTTCAATTTTCTTTGGTGTTTATCTAAAAGGTAATGCAAAAGCCCATGAACAGACATTGTCTAAATCTTGCAATATATCACATGATGGGATGACATTAACTGTCCTATTCGGTGAGCACAATATCTTGCCTGAATTATATCACTAGGAGTCCAAGACAACACAGAAAAAAATTACAGTACTTGCTGTTGTCAAAGTTAGTCCAACGCCTCCAGCTTTGATAGAAGGCTGCTCAACAGTCATCATTGATAAATCAGAGGAAAAATTAGGTTACTAGAAAAAAGGTCCATTTTCATAAACATCCTACATATTACTAAGAGAATTTTCAGATAAATAAAACTTTGTAAGACAAAATATGGCCTACAACTGCAGCCCTGATTCTGTCCCTCACCCAAGCATGCCTTGATGGTGCTGGATTACTACCATCAATCATAATGCCACCTCCAACTTTCTTTATCTGAANTAAGACAAAATATGGCCTACAACTGCAGCCCTGATTCTGTCCCTCACCCAAGCATGCCTTGATGGTGCTGGATTACTACCATCAATCATAATGCCACCTCCAACTTTCTTTATCTGAACTCAACTGAGTAGCATCTTTTAGCAATTACAAGTGCATGAGTATATTTCTGGAAAGAAAAACATGTCTACAAACTGAGACAAGTTGAGATTTCGAGCAAGCACAAACTGGTGTATAGCATCTACCATGGTTTGATGTGTGCAAGTGCAAATATTAAGAATCTGAAACTGGCTTGAAAAAGCATGAATAAGAGTTTAAGGCAAACCTGGTTGAGGATTAGAACTAAATAGCGCTTGCTTGACATTGTAAATGAGTAAAATTTCATATACATACATAATATTACATAAACAAAGTAACTTTGAGACAAGATGTTCAAGTCTAGGAGAAATTGTCCTCCTTCCAAAGGATCAAAATCAAACTGAAGAGCGACCATGGTTACAACTATGACTACCATGTACCTCATCAATGAGAGTAATCAGGTACTCCAAAACTATTGGAATTTTTGCCTCAGCCCAGACATTATAATTCTGAAGATCATAAAAGGAAAACCATATTTTTTTTATCATATCCATCATAAAATGAAAATAGTAAAGCGATGCTGAATATAGTTATCAATGCAACACATGAATTAAAGAGAAAATTGAATGCAAAAAACTCTAGTAGCCTATGTGGATGCATAACGAACGCATATTAAAACTTAATACGCAATGCTGCAATCATTTCCTTAAATGCAGAATTTAATTACATCCATAATGACCAAAAGGATTGTGACAAATTTATTCAGAGTTTATGTATTAGGCTTTAAGGAGTGTGAAGAGAAAATTATCCTTTCATTTCAAGCAGTAACATGCATGATATCGGGAAGAAAAATAGAAATATGGAGGAGTCCATGAAGATGAAATGTGAAATGCCAATGACTTGAAATTACCAAACATAACCTAGGAAAAATGTCATACCGAAAGGCTTTTACAGGGGCCAAAGTTTATTTTCCATTTATCAAGGGGTCAAGTGGTCAAACATTATATTCTAAAGCTTAGGCATCCAATTAAGATGATGTAAGCAATCAATGGTTCATATGCTATTTACGCATCTAATGAAAATGTTGAATTTGATTTGGCCTATAAAACTGGTAAAATAAGCACACAGTCAGCAAAGTTGGCAGCTCCGGACAAAAAAACAAAAGTGCAACTGAAGAAAACGTTATGAAGAACTCTTTCAAAAATGTTCGAAAAAACAAGAATTTTAAAATAATTGCAGAAATATGGTAAGGTAGATAGATCCAACCTATAGACAAATCATCAGTGGAGTTGAGAAGTGATTATGTCAAAAAGTTTAGATTCAAAGTTTCCAATGAAAAAGGATATAAGACGTTACTCCAAAAGTGCTTCGTGTGTTTCAAACATGGATGCAAAATGAAAACTTAATCAGAAAATTTAAACATGAAATGCTATTACCTCATTGAACATGAAATTATTATATGGTTAGTGCCGTATATGCTATGCCAAATATCGTTTTCATATTGGATATACATTTTGGCATAAAGCACAATTGTGTCCAAATAGTGTTTTGCTTCCTTGTATATTGACATATAAATTGTAAACGGCTTCTTGAATTTATTCTTGGAATTAATCAGAAGGGTTCTTCAAAACAAATAATAATTGTAGAAACAGGAATATAAAAACATGCCTAGAAATATATTTATTTCTTCGAGTGAGACATCTATCCTTTATTGATGAAGAACTTGTTCAGATAATACCTAATTCCTTGTCGCTTGAATGGTCGAACTTCAGATTCAATGGAGCTTGATATCCTATCATTGAGATCTTCCAAATGATTGAGGCTATCAATAAAGATGAAGTTTACACGAGTTACAATCACATAGATATATGAACGTTTTGATGCTGCATACAATTAAAATGTTTTTGTCGTGATCCTTTCTAAACAATTTCAAAATAAAATCATGCCATCAAGTTAGAATCATTTTTCATTTTGAAAACGCATCAAGCATAATCAGAAATTATGAAGATAGTAAATATGAAACAATTTATCATGCTATCCGAAAACAGAGTATATCCTACAAAGCAACACATACAAGGACTATGATATGTTGGTTGAGAAGAAATTACTAATACCAAAAGTTAAGTTTAGTTCCTTTATAAGAAAATTCTTCATGAAAGAAACATAATTGCACTATATACCAAGTAAATAGACTATCTAACAAAGAAAAGAAACAAAGTGAATGCATTTCAGTTTGTCCTACACTTATATGAAATCCAATATAACCATGGAGTTGGTTTGTTTACAATATAACCATGACCATCTGAAAAGGAATTGAGGAAAAACACTCAGGAAAATATATAATCCATTTAGAAACTTTTGTTAACTGATTTGGCAGTGACTAGTAAATTTGATATCTTTATCATTTGAAGTTCCAAATTAGGTCTGCAGCAGCTTGAGAATCTCTAATTTAAATAACAAATTATGATGACTATCGTGACAGAAATGACAACATTGTATAAATAACATCAACTGACGGTGGTTTTCTACAAATAATGTCCATGACGACTTTCACAGAAAGTGATAATGGAAGACAAATATACATGATGCAAACATACTTCGGACATGAATGTACAAATAACTCTGCAATGGTATATCAGATTTTTATATGGAATTGATCAACAAGAGCAACCATAATGAACCCTGGACCAACATATGAGTGTCCGTCCATATGAGCAGTTGGTTACAATATATACTAGCATGAGCTGAGCTACAAAGAAGCTCAGGAAAAAGATCATGGAATTATGATATACTATGCTTTCATAGTCTTGATAACTTTCTGTGCATAATTGATCTTCTTATTATGTTCAATTGTTCATAGCATGCGAATGCGAACTTGATGTGTTTAAGAATATATTGAATTGGTTGCACCTGATTGTCTACTTCTTGGTTATATCACTAGGAGTCCAAGACAACACAGAAAAAATTACAGTGCTTGCTGTTGATAGAAAGCTGATTGTCTCAAAGCTAGTCCAACGCCTCCAGATTTGATAGAAAGCTGCTCAACAGTCATCACTAATAAAATCTGAGGAAAAAGTACTAGAAAAAAGGTCCATTTTCACAAACATCCTACATATTACTTAGAGACTTTTCAGATAAATAAAACTCTTTAAGACAAAATGTGGCCTACAACTACTGCCCTGATTCTATTACTCACCCAAGCATCCCTTGATGGTGCTAGATTACAACCATCAATCATGATGCTGCCGCCAACTTTCTTTATCTGAACTTAATTGAGAAGCATCTTTTAGCAATTACAAGTGCATGAGTATTATCTCTGGAAAGAAAAAACATGTCTCTACAAACTGAGACAAGTTGAGATTTCGAGCAACCACAAACTGGTGTATAGCATCTACCAAGGTTTGATGTGCGCAAATGTTAAGAATCTGAAACTGGCTTGAAAAAGCATGTATAAGAGTTTAAGGCAAACCTAGTTGAGGATTAGAACTAAATAGTGCTTTCTTGACATTGTAAATGAGTAAAATTTTATATACATACATACATTCATATATACATATATATATATGTATATATAAATATATATATATATATGTCTCTCAGAAAATATGTATATATATATATATATATATTAAATAAACATAGTAACTTTGAGACAAGATGTTCAAGTCTAGTAGAAATTGTCCTCCTTCGAAAATATCAAAATCAAACTGAAGAGCTACCATGGTTACAACTATGACTACCATGTACCTCATCAATGAGAATAATCATGTAATCCAAAACTATTGGAATTTTTGCCTAAACCAGTCATTATGAATCTGAAGATCATAAAAGGAAAACCATATCTTTCTTATAATATCCATCATAAAATGAAAATAGTAAAGCAATGATGAATATAGTTATCAATGCAACACATGAATTAAAGTGAAAATTGAATGCAAAAAACTCTAGTAGCCTATGTGGATGCATAACGAGTGCATATTAAAACTTCATAAGCAATGCTGCAATCATTTCCTTAATGAAGAATTTAATTACCTCCATAATTTTTGAGAAGAATTACCTCCATAATTACCAAAAGGATTGTCACAAATTTATTCAGAATTTATGTATTAGGCTTTAAGGAGTGTGAAGAGAAAATTATTCTTTTATTTCAAGCAGTACATTCATGATATCTGAAAGAAAAGTAGAAATATGGAGGAGTCCATGAAGATGAAATGTGAAAGGCCAAAGACTTGAAAATTACCAAACATAACCTAGGAAAAATGTCATACATAAAGGTTATTACAGTTTAAAAAAACTCATGATATTTTTCATTTGTCCAGGGGCCAAGTGGTCAAGCATTATATTCTAAAGCTTAGGCATCTAACTAAGATTATCTAAGAATTCAATGCTTCATATGCAAATATTACGCATCTAATGAAAATGTTGAATTTGATTTGGCCTATAGCCTTGCTGTTTTTAGATCTCACCTAACAATAGAACTGGTAAAATAAGCACACAATCAGCAAAGTTGGCAGCTCCGGACACAAAGAAAACAAAAGAGCAACTGAAAAAAAAACGTTATGAAGAACTCTTTCAAAAAGGTTTGAAGAAAACAAGAATTTTGAAATAATTGCAGAAAGATAGTAAGGTAGATAGATACAACATATACACAAATCATCAGTGGAGTTGAGAAGTGATTATGTCAAAAAGTTTAGATTCAAAATTTCCAACGAAAAAGGATATAAGATGTTACTCTAAAAGTACTTCATGTGTTTCAAGCATGGATGCAAAATGAAAACTTAATTAGCAAATTTGAACATGAAATGCTATTACCTCATTGAACATGAAATTTTATATGGTTAATGCAGTATACACTATGCCAAATATCGTTTTCATATAGGCTGTCGTACATTTTGGCATAAAGCACAATGGTGCCGAAATAGTATTATGCTACCTTGTAGATTGACATATGAATTGTAGACGGCTTCTTGAATTTATTTTTGGATTTAATCAGAAGAGTTCTTCAAAACAAAGAATAATTATAGAAACGCGAATATAAAACATGCCTAGAAATATATCTTTCTTTGAGTGAGAATCTATCCTTTATTGATGAAGAACTTGTTCCGATAATACCTAACTCCTTGTCGCTTGAATGGTTGAACTTCAGATTCAATGGAGCTTGATATCCTATCATAGAGATTATTCAAATGATTTAGGCTATCAATAAAGATGAAGATTACACGAGTTACAATCACATAGATGTGTGAACGTTTTGATGCTGCCATATAATTAAAATGTTTTTGTCATGATCCTTTCTAAACAATTTAAAAACAAAATCATGCCATCAAGTTAGACACATTTTTCATTTTGAAAATGCATCAAGTATAATCAGAAATTATGAAGATAGTTAATATGAAACATTTTATCATGCTATCCGAAAAAAGACGGCATCCTACAAAGCAACACATGTAGTTGGAGCTCGCACATAGTTCTTCTAGTTCCTATACTTTCACATTCATTTTTGTCGTGTGAATATTTCAAGAAATATTTATGTGACACACAAGTTGGTTAACAACCTCAATGACAGACAAGCTAAGAAAATCCAATCAATCAAAGCTACAAGTTGAGGATAAGAACAAATCATGGTGAGTAAGCACAACGTGAATAGTATAAAGCATCAGCAAACCATGGTGAGTAATATTTTGAAAAGAGAAAGGATGGCTACAAAATTGTAGTTGTCATTCATTTGAAGTTGTATTAAAGCAAAGGACATTTACAACTGTGTATGGCGGAACTACGCGGTGCGTGAGTTCCCCAAAACAAAACAAAAAACTATCCAAAACGAAATAGAAACTATCCAAAACCCCATTCTCTAACCAAAAACAAAGCATGGTGAGTAATATTTTCAATGTAACAACGCTCCCCCC
>LTAE01007819.1:0-10712 GCA_001647135.1 Pontederia paniculata | reverse complement strand
ATATATATATATATATATATATATATATATATATATATATATATATATTTCACTCCTTTGTCCTAATATGTTGAGATGAATATGTACATATATAATGTCGATGTATATCAAAAGTAAATTATAAGATTTTGAAGGTGGCTTACATTGGGACATAAAGAGGCATGTAATATATGAGCTAGAACTTAATACTTGTTACTATAATAATATGAACCTAACAAGTCACATGCCTCAAATTGAAAATTTTACAATCCGTTATTGGGTCAAGTAAATAGGCATGCTGACACATTCAATACTTGATAGTCGAGCAAAATTGAACTATAAAATTGACTACAATTAATCAGGATAGCTCATAAGGAAGCCCGATAACAAAAGATATGCCTATCTCAAATTGGATTGCGCCATAGTGCGCCTCAAATGAAAACTACATAGCATATCTACTAGATCACAAAAGGACAAGGGTCGTGTAATAATGTGTGACCCAAGAGAACAGAGCCGCATACTATTGTGCAGTTCATGTAGCAAGGTCTCGCGTATATGTGTGGCCATAAATTATTTTTGAAAAGTGAAAGGGTGACTATACTAGTTGGTAGTCACCCGCATATATTAAGGTAAAAGAGGGAAATATACATGTGTGTAATGGAGAGTAGTGCCAAGACTCTCCCAGAAAAGAGGAAAACAAAAGAGGAGCACCGTTGTCTTACCCAAAACCCCACTCTCTAAGTAAGAAAAGTATGTGATGTACAATATTCTCAATATAGCATCTCTCCCCCTTGAAGACCAAAAGGTTATGTTGTAGCCAAATTGCCCATGTAGTGGCCATGGCTCCTGCCCATACTCGTCGCCGCTCCATACAACCCCGCCTACTAGAGGCTCGTAGGGGTTCCAAAACTTGTCCATCCCCGATGTGTCTTTGCCAGCAAAGCCTAGACGCCGCCACGTCTCTCTGCCAATAGGACAATCAAAAAATAAATGTGCAACGTCCTCCTCTACCGATCCGCAAAAGGCGCAAGTGTGGTCCGCGTGGTGCCCATCTCGCCTGAGTGTGGTCATAAATGACAAGATGCGGCCTAATGGCATATCATGCACATGAAGATGTGTTGTGCGAATCGCATGACCTGTTGAGTAGATGCTTAACCAACCACATGGTTTCATGTGGCTATTGGAATTAAATAGTTAGAGAACTATTTTTTTTGTTGTTAGGATAATTATTATGAGCTCATCTCTTATTTTCACAGATCATATCCTAGGATAAAGGAGTCGCCAAAAGTGAGTTTTTTTGTGAACTCTAGTATTTGCGCTTGAGAATAGCTTATTTTAAGGTAAACTTTGTGAAACCACATGTTTAAATTGAATCATCATTATGAACATAATTGTTGAGTTTAATGCTTTTTTATTATGTTATTTGATACCTAAGTTGATTATATTTACTTATTAGTGTTGTCTATTATTATTTCTTGATTGCGATAAAGAATAATTTCGACATTATGTTGAGGCACTTTATGTCATGATCTTAATTACTCGATCGAGACTTAAGAGCTAGAATTTGTGTGGTCTATTAATTGAACTTGATTAAGCAATCAATAACTTAGAAATTACATCACATTCTCTTTCACAAAAGATTAATCATTCTTTAGAAATTTTAGATTTAGATAGATTATCTCTGTGTAAAAAAATGATTTAACTCCATATAGAAAATTAAATATAGGTAAATATTGATCCAATTGCATTTTCACTCGTTAAAAACTCATGCTTGTACACATCAACAACGAATTCGACAACTTTATGGCATAAATATTGTAGTGACACTTTGATTAAGGATATCAAAATGCAAGCAATTATAAGTTCGAATCACTATTACAACATTTATATATTTATAAGCAATATTATGTGGAGTTTAAACTATTTTTTGTTTTCTTTACCATTGTTTTTCTATAATCTCACTATAATTTTAAAAACTAATATGTTGTAGTAAATTATAATAAATAGTAAAAAAATTGAATAACGAAACATTATTGTAAGTGGTATATCAATTTAGTTTATCAAATAAATCTCCATTTAAACACTACATTTCAAGCAAAGATAAGAAAAATATATTCTTCAAACAATAATAACTCCATTGCCAAATTCTATAAAAATATTGGATCACCGAATTGCCAAAATTTTGGGACATCCTTACAGAAACGGTAATGACTTACAAAGCAATGCATTAGTGTAAATTGACAAGGAAAATAAAGATATGGGAGCAAAGAAATATTCAAATGCTTTAAATGTGCATGTCTACTTACATCTTTATCTCCGTGAATGATGGTGCATACCAACATTTACATCAGGCAAACACATGTAGCCATGATAAGACACCATAGTAGTGCATGACATTCAAAGTTTTGACCCTCAACACATGCAAAAGCTACAAAAATATAGCAATAAATAGGGAGAAACGATTACTAAAAGATGGTTTTCCCCCAATCAAGTTGCCTATAATGACTGGTCTGCATTATAAAATACTACTGCTAGTGTCATGACTGGTCTGCATTGGTAATATCATAACACATGTCATTTGTTAATTGATAAAGGAATAACAACAGATGACTATAAAAGGACATGTTAATTCTATGTAAATGATTCTCAAAAGTGGCCATTTACTCATCATAAAATCAGAAGACGAAAACAATGTGAGATCAAGTGAAGTGTAATAAACTTCATAGTCAATGGCATAAAGAGTCAAAATGAACATAGCTAAGCATCTTTCAGATCACAAATCAAAAGCGCATATATGTAACAGAACACCCAATGCTGAGAAGTCTAATAGGCATTAACAGTAACCTTTTAGATTAAATTCAATGGTCTTATTTTCTTCATCTCTTAATTTTCCTCTACCCATCAAATCTCTCCTTAAACCTGACTCTCTCTTCATCTTTGCTTGTATTTCTCCATCTTTCCCTCTCTTCTCATATCTCTTGCTTCCCTCTTCTCCATTTCTTTCTCCTTTCAATTTTCTTTGGTGTTTAGCTAAAAAGTAATGAAAAATCCCAAGATCAGACATTATCTAAATCTTGCAATATATCACGTGATTGGATGGCATTACCTGTCCTATTCGGTGAGCACAATCTCCTGCCTGAATTATATTACTGGGAGTCCAAGACAACACAGAAAAATTACAGTACTTGCTCTTGTCAAAGTTAGTCCAACGCCTCCAGCTTTGATGGAAAGCTGCTCAATAAATCTGAGGAAAAAGTAAGCTACTAGAAAAAAGGTCCATTTTTACAAACATCCTACATATTACTAAGAGACTTTTCAAATAAACAAAACTTTGTAAGACAAAATATGGCCTACAACAGCAGCCCTGATGCTATCCCTCTCTCCATAAAGTTAGTGACCCAGGCATGCCTTGATGGTGCTGGATTACTACCATCAATCCTAATGCCGCCTGCAACTTTCTCTTTCTGAACTTAATTGAGTAGCATATTTCAGCAATTACAAGTGCATGATTATATCTTTTGAAAGACAAAAATGTCTCTACTAACTGAGACAAGTTAAGATTTCGAGCAAGCAGAAAGTGTAGCATCTACCATGGTTTGATGTGTGCAAATATTAAGAATTTGAAACTGGCTTGAAAAAGCATGAATAAGAGTTTAAGGCAAACCTGGTTGAGGACTAGAACTAAATAGTGCTTTCTTGACATTGTAAATGAGTAAAACTATATATATACATTTATTACATAAACAAAGTAAATTTGAAATAAGATGTTCAAGTCTAGAAGAAATTGTCCTCCTTCAAGAAGATCAAAATCAAACTGAAGAGCTGCCAAGGTTACAACTATGACTACCATGTACCTCATCAATGACAGTAACCAATTAATCCAAAACTATTGGAATTTTTGCCTCAGCTCAGTCATTATAAATCTGGAGTTCATAACAAGAAAACCATTTCTTTCTTATCATATCCATCATAAAATGAAAATAGTAAAGCGATGAAGAATATAGTTATCAATGCAACACATGAATTAAAGTGAAGATTGAATGTAAAAAACTCTAGTAGCCTATGTGGATGCATAAACGAGCCCATATTTAAACTTAATAAGAATGCTGCAATCATCTCCTTTAATGCAGAATTTAAATACATCCATAATGACCAAAAGGATTGTGACAAATTTATTCAGAATTTATGTATTAGGCTTTAAGGAGTGTGAAGGGAAAATATCCTTTTATTTCAAACAGCACACGCATGATATTGGGAAGAAAAATAGAAACATGTAGTCCATGAAGATGAAATGTGAAAGGCGAAAAAGTTTAAATTACCAAACGTAGCCTAGAAAAAATTTCAGACCGAAAGATTATCACAATTTCCAAAAAAACTCATGATATTTTCCATTTATCAAGGGAAGAGCATTATATTCTAAAGCTTGCACATTTAATTAAGATGATGTAAGCATTCAATGCTCCGTATGTTAATATTTACGCATCTAATGAAAATGGTGAATTTTATTTGGCCTATGGCCTTGCTGTTTTTAGATCTCACCTAACAATAGAATTGGTAAAATAAGCACAAAGTCAGCAAAGTTGGCAGCTCCCGACAAAAAAAAACAAAAGAGTAACTGAAAAAAAAACGTTTTGAAGAACTCTTTCAAAATGGTTCGAAGAAAATAATAATTTTAAAATAATTGCAGAAAGATAGTAAGGTAGATAGATCCAACCTATACACAAATCATCAATGGAGTTGAGAAGTGATTATGCAAAAATTGTTAAGATTCAAAATTTCAAATGTAAAAGGATATAAGACGTTACTCCAAAAGTACTTCATGTGTTTCAAGCATGGATGCAAAATGAAAACTTGATTACAAATTTAAATATGAAATGCTATTGCCTCACTGAACAGAATTCGAATCTATTTCAGATCCTTTGCATCCAAATCAAGGAAAACCTGAGAATATTGGAGAAATTAGTTAAACAAAACCAATAAATTACGTAACAGGGCGGTTTCAGTAGCTTAAGGAAAATATTTCTAGGACCATCTAAATAAACAAAAAGAAAATGACCCAACTATCGAAAAAGAAGAGGTGATATTCAGTGCAAATAGCACTCCTTGTGCCCAAATTTTGGGACTTTATTGACAAAACCGGATGTCACAAGCAAAGACCATTTATATACTGTGTGGTTCTACCTTGTAGATTGACATATAAATTGTAGATGGATTCTTGAATTTATTCTTGGATTTAAGCAGAAGAGTGCTTCAAAACAGATATTAATTATAGAAACATGAGCATAAAAATATATATATTTCTTTGAGTGAGACATCTATCCTTTATTAAGGAAGAACTTGTTTCGATAATACCTAACTCCATGTCGCTTGAATGGTAGAACTTCAGATTCAATGGAGCTTGATATCCTATCATAGAGATCTTCAAAATGATTGATACTATCAATAAAGATGAAGATTACACGAGTTACAATCACATAGATATACGAATATTTTGATGCTGCCATATAATTAAAATGTTTTTGTCATGATCCTTTCTAAACAATTTCAAAATAAAATCATGCCATCAAGCTAGAATCATTTTTCATTTTGAAATTGCATCAAGTATAATCAGAAAGTACGAAGACAGTTAATCAGAAACATTTTATCATGCTATCTGGAAACAGAGGGTATCCTACAAAGCAACAAATATAAGGACTATGATATGTTGGTTGACAAGAAATTACTAATACCATAAGTTAAGTTTAGTTCTTTTATAAGAAAATTCTTCATGAAGGAAACATAATTGCACTATATGCCAAGTAAATAGACTATCTAACAAAGAAAAGAAACAAAGTGAATGCATCTCAATTTGTCCTATACTTAAATGAAATCCCAACCCCTGGAGTCGGTTTATCTACAATATAACCATGACCTTCTGAAAAGGAATTTAGGAAAAACAATCAGGAAATATATGATTCATTTAGAAACTTTTGTTAACTGATTCTGACAGTGATTAGTAAATTTGATATCTTCATCATTTGAAGTTCCAAATTAGGTCTGCAGCAGCTTGAGCATCTCTAAATTATGACGACTATCGTGACAGAGATGACAGCATTGTATAAATAACATCAACCAAACGATGGTTTTCCACAAATAATGTCCATGATGACTTTCACAGAAAGTGATAATGGAAGGAAGACAAATATACATGATGCAAAGATACTTCGGACATGAATGTAGAAATAACTCTGCAATGGTATATAATAATTTTATATTGAATTGACAACAAGGGCAACCATAATGAACCCTAGATCTACATATGAGTGTCCGTCCATATGAGCAGTTGGTTACAATATATACTAGCATGAGTTGAGCTACAAAGAAGTTCAGGAGAAAGATCATGGAATTATGCTATACTATGCTTTCATAGTCTTAATAACTTTCTGTGCATAATTGATCTTCTTATTATGTTCTATTGTTCATAAGAATGCGAATGTGAACTTGACGTGTTTAAGAATATATTGAATTGGTTGCACCTGATTGTCTACTTCTTGGTTTCTTTCTAGCTAGCTAGCATCTGCATATGAATTAGTTGAGCTATATCAGGTGATAGAGGCCGAAACCACATCCAGAGAAATAGAGACTTTGGAACCTCAGGCTTCGGCTCTACAGAATCACAAGAATATTTGATCAGTTTTTTTTTTCTACTTTTGATCACTTTCTTGAATCTTGAAAACACACACAGAGATAAAGTAGTTGTCAGATTGAGTGAGTGCGCGTCAGGAAGATCTCGAAAGCTAAAGTTTGTGCATCATCAACGGTCACCAGCACCAATTGGATGGCATTGTTCTTAAGTAAACTTTGAAACTAAATCAGCAGGCATCATCTCCGGTTGTCATAGTTTGACCGGTAGTGTGCCAGGGCATCCCGCATGTCATCGTAGGACAGAGCAACCTGCAAGAACTCGGTCACCCTGAGAAGTTCTTGGTCGGCAAGATCGTGGAAAAACGGCGCCACCGGGAGCGCGTTCTGTGGCTGTAGGAAGTAGGAGTTGGGGTTGTCATCGACCAGCACCACCCGGTTCAGCGGCCTCCCAACGGTGGACAGGTCCTTGACTAACCTCCCCTTCTTCTTCTTGCAGGCATCCCTGTAAAGCCTGTGGGAGATGAACTGGCCGCAGGGGTCGAGGTGGTCAAGGATGAGGGAGGCGTACTCCCTGACCCCAGCGGTGAAGACGACGACCTCGAAGTTGGCGGCGGCAACCCTGAGCAGGTCTTCGGCTCCGGGCCGCTTCAGGACGTAGTAAGGGACGACGCGGCCGTTGAATGTGGGTTGGACGACGAAGTGGTAGGAGTCCCCGAAAGAAGGGTTGGTGGTGGAGTGGATCAAGGTCTCATCGAGGTCCAGGAAGATGGTCTTCTTCTCAGGGGAGGAGGGCATCGGGAGAAAGTGAAAGGTCATCTTGGGGATGGAGTTGAGGCGTCGGACGCTGATGTGGTGTTGGGCAGCGCCGAGGATGACGAAGCGGGTGAAGACCTCGACGAGGCGGGGACGGCAGTAGCGGACGACGCGGTTGATGGTGGCGGCGAGGGACATGAGATGAGACATGGCCGCCTTGTTCTTTGGAGCGATGCGGCGGAGGCGATGGTGCACGGGGATCTTGGAAGAGGCTTTCTTGGGGTTCTTGGAAACCATCTCTGTCGAGAGCTGTAAGGTAAGCGGGCACACAGAGACGACACAGAGCAGAGATTGCTTGCTTGCTGTAAGCGCGCGCGAGAGAGAGATTGTTGTAAGCGCACACAGAGACAACACAGAACAGCGAGAGATTGCTGTAAGCGCAAGAGAGAGCCAGAGATCGTTGTAAGCGCAAAGAAGTAGAAGAAGAAGATGATGAAAGAGCCGTTGGGTGGTAATGAAAATAAATAGGCGGCAAGCCAATTCGTAACGGATCCGGGAAGACGAATGCGCGGTAATGAAAATTAACCTTTTAACATTATCTTTTAAATATTTTATCATTATTCATCTTTTCAAAAAATTAAATACATTTTTTTTGTCAAATAAGAAAACATTACATGTCAACTTCTATAGTAGTTTATTATTATTATTATTATTATTATTATTATTAGGAATGGCATATGTGCAAACCAATTGCAATGAAACATTTTTGTTGCAACTACTTATCAACTACAAATAACGGATTTGTAATATTTGTATTATCTTTTTTGGTAATTCCAAACATAAAGCCTTCTTATTTTTAACTATTTTATTTAACAATATAATTTATTATGAAAAAAAATCATATTTTTTGCGGAAAATAATAATAATAATAATAAATATTATTTTGTTGCAACTATAATATTTCATTTTCTTTTTCGTATAATCTATCTTATAGCTTTCTCTTCCTTCAATTTTATCATTTTATCTTCCCTATAATATCTCGCTTTCTCTCTTCTCTATAATAAAATTTCATAACTTTTTCTCCCCTTCAAAATTTTCTCATTTCTAGTATACTTACTTTCTCTCTTTATAATATTTTTCTCGACTTTCCTTTAATATCATACTTTTCTCTCTCATTATTTTTCATTTCTCCTTTCTTAATATCTCACTTTCTCTCTACTCTATTATATCACTTTTCTCTTATATAATCTTCTCCTTCTCTTTCATTTGATATTATAATTTTCTCTATCATCTAATTTTCTCATTTTCTCTACTATATCATTCTCTCACATATATTTTTTTCTACTTTCTCTATTAATCCTCATTTTCTCTCTCCTATATTTTCCTTTCTTTCTCCCTCCTCAAATTTACTATTTTTTTATAATATATATCTTCACTTTCTCTCTCTTCTCAATATGCTCATTTATTTTTCTTCCTCTAATCCACTCTCGTTCTTTTTCTTCACTTTCTCTAGTCTAGTTGAATAGGAAGACAAGGGTTTTTTCAAAAAGGGCACACGACCTGTCCTTTATGCAAAACATAATGCTCATCCCTTCTCTAATTTTCCCCTTTTTCATATAAATTATAAAATCAAATTTGTTATAAATAGATTCCTACTTCGAACCAAACATGATATCAATTTGGGTTGTAATTTAAGGACAACTTAGTTGTGCATCTGAAATAATATAGTGTTTGATATTAGCCACGGATATTTTCCATCGTTAAATCAATCACATCTTAGTTGTTATGTTACTAGTAAATCTAAAAATGATCATGTCTAAATTATATCACGAATATGTCGCTATTTGTGACACTATGGGACATAATTTTCAATAACAAAAATTTGTAGCTAATGAATCAAATTCTTGTACCATGCTTTAATCACACGTCGACATGTGCCCCTACTAGCCCCTCGTACACGATGCACACAATTGTTGGCACCCTCTTGCATGGCGATACGTACCCCTACTTGCACCTGCTCACTCCACCGTGAACAACTATTTCCGTGCCCCCCCATGCGGCGATGTGCGCCCACCAATGGATCACTCTCTCGTGGCGCATAGCACACCTAAGCCACGATAGTCCATGGAGTAGGACACACCCACGCCACACCTATCCACGTGGTGTGCGCCTGTGCAGCGCCCTTCAAGTGTGGTGTTGTGCAGCGCCCTTCAAGTGTGGTGTTGTGCTCCTACATCTATGCGGCACCATGTTCCCTTTAAGGCGCTGTCATTTTTGCTCCTGAATTAGGCCCCGTAAAGTTGTCATTGATACCTTCTCTTTACCTGATGATTGGGGATCACCGATCAACTCAAAGCTCTGATAAATGATCATCTTGAACCTTGGTCCAAATACCTATTTGTTACATATTGTTCCATAACCTATTTTTTGTTACAAAAATTCGAGAGAGAAGAAATCAAACACAAACGTGCATCTTGATTAGGGTAACTTACAAGTGGTAGAGGGGGGGAGGGCATAGGGTATCAATGGATGTGGCTGTCAAGTAGAGTTGAGCCACATGCAGCAATGATGACACTAGAGGCATGGAAGGAGGTCATGCGGCGGAGGTGGTGGCTTCGCAATGCAGATCAAGCGATAGACAAGTTGGCGGTGGATGTGAGGCCTATATTGTAAAGGAGGTTGCAGTCGGTAAGGAGGAGCCCGAGCAGTAGCACTAACTGGAGGCATGGCCTAGACAACATCGATGAGCAGATGTAGAGCCTAAGTGGCAGCAACAAACAGAGGTGGTGAAGGTGGGGATTAGGTGAAAGAGGAGGTGACAATTGGGTGGGCAAAGGAGGCAGTCGAATAACATGGAGAATAGTTTCCAATTGGAAGTGTGTCAAAGGAAGGTATGGTGGAAGAGTGAAAGACAAATTAGGAAAAGAGGCGGAGGAGAGGGGAAAAGGTCATACGAGAGGTAAATAATGAGAACTTTTTGAGTTAAGCTTTCCTTTTAAGCATGAAATATAGTGGTGCACTTTAGGCATTATTATTTCATTGTTAACAAAATAAAAAAGGCAAGATTTTTCCAATATTGGCAGTACATATATTGGCGTCGCTATAGTGCCGATTATGTTGTGTTCAATACAAGAATAATAGACCTTAGCGACATAATATTTTGTTACTAGATTGGTACCCACTACTTTCCTAGGGAAAATTAGATGGCGCATTTTCACTAGATCAAAAAGCTTCTAGGTGAAAGTCTTGGTTGGTAAGTATTAGAACATATGTCAATAACAGCAAGGTGACTCATGGTTGTGTTGTAGGATCTAGAATGGCACCAAGAGGGGGGGGGGGTGAATTGGTACATTAAA
>LTAE01007818.1:0-21903 GCA_001647135.1 Pontederia paniculata | reverse complement strand
ATTATTATTATTATTATTATTATTATTATGTTATATTTATGTCTTCCGCTTCAATGTTGGTTAATTATTATCATGTCTCATAATATATGTTCAAAGCCCATGTAGCGTTGTCGAAAAGCCCTCGCGGGCCAAGTCCAAGAGTGTGCGTTTTGGGGGCGTTACACCAGTCTCCCGTGCGATGTGGTCGTTCGATCTAAGGAGTGAATTCGACGGGATCTCTTCTCTGGTGCGTTCCTGCCTCGAGTTTTGACAGAAGAAAGGGGTCTCAAGAATAGATGATTGCGGAAGAAGAAAGGCACAAAAAGGATTCGAGCTCCTCCAGCTCCTAGGGCTTTCGCCCGATTTTATTTCTTTTTTCAAATAAGTCTTTTTACAACTCTTTCTCCTATTTATACCCTTTCTCTTGCCGCGTTCCTTGTTTTTATGAGTTTTTAATGACAAGTTTACATTTTTCTCTTTTACATTATAAAATCTTCGAAGTATGTTGGTTTCCTCCGGCTTCTTACTTCTTTTGCCTCCGCTTCTTTTGCTTCTGCTTTGCATGTCTTCTGCTTTGCCTTTGTCTTCTTTTGCTTCTGCTTCTGCTTTGCCTTCGTCTTCTTATTCTTCCAATTGCTCTTCTGCCTCTTCTATATGCTCTTCTATGATCAATTCTTCTTCTTCTATGACTGGTTGCTCTTCTGTTTCTTCTACTGTTTCTATCGCCTTTTTTCTTGTTACTGAATGCTTCTGTCTCTTTCTTCTGCTTACTTCATTATCAGACATAACATATTCCTGTTCCGAGGCCTGCATAAGGAGTTTCTGAACTGTTCCATAATTGTATAAGCCGATAACTAACTCAAACAAATTGGTCATCTTCTATTTGCTTCAAGCTCCCAAAGTGTAGCAATTTTGTGATGCATTTGTGCAAAGCATGCTGCACTTACTTTACATATGATGGACGCGTGTTATAGTGGCGGCTGAAGCACCCTTATTCCATCCAAAGAGACTACTTAAATCTCCCAAGATTCGATGCTAACCTTAATATCTGATGTTGAAGTCTACCAAAATTCTGATTAACCCAATTAAAGGCAGGAGCTTTAACCCTTCTCCATTAGAGTACAACTTCATATGTTGTCGTCTCCCTTTCATCCTTTTATTCTCTCTTTTAAAATATAAGAACTGGAGGAAATTTTGTTGTCTAATTACATCTCAAACTCCTTTTTTCACTTTCGAATTCACAGAAACTCAGTTGGGTTAAGAATTGTTTGGAGATATTTAATCAATTTTTATAATTGAATAATATTTAAACTCTTATATCATATGGCTCTAGGTGCCAAGTAGAAAAGTGCTCACCCATGGGTCATAGAGCTCAATCATTAATAGTGTTTCACGCATTTCCTCTTCCCAAATTCAAATTTGAAGAATCCATAAAGGAAACGGCTGCAGTTCGGGTGGAAAATCCTAAAGTTCAATCGTCCTGTGCAGCAAATAATTTAAAACTAACTGCATATATGAGGTGATGAAATCTCTACTTTTGCCATCTCATATCATGACAATATGGTAATGTAAACAATCTCTCAAAAAGGTTGCAAGATAAGAGAAGAGTCCAAGTAAATTTTTTTAGCGGTTTGATAAGCAGCGGCTGCCATGCAACAGTAACAGGCGTCATGCGATTCAAGAAGAACAAATATGGTAATGGTGTGGGCATCAATTCAAGTGCAACGACTTTAAAGAGAAATAAGTTTTTTTTTACATTTTTCATTCAGTAGCTAGATACAAAGTACAGACAGCATCATCCTTCGAATGATTGCTTACAAAATTTATACAATATTTTGCCTTTTCTTCGGCGTCTAATCGCAAGAGCCTCGGCGTTACAAAAAAATCTATAGCAGCAGAACACCCTAGAAATCTACCCGGAAATGCCCTGTAAAACGATGGAACAATTTGTCACCTGGACAAAATGCAGACACTTACCTGGGCTCTCCAGCCCACTTCAGCCACAGCCATGGTCACTGCTGCAGAAGAAAGTGGGAGCCTAAACCAAACCCACCCACCTGAAACAAGAACGAAAGCAATAGAATAAAGGGGGGAAATATTTAACCATTTCTAAAACTATATCAAAGTATTTATAGGAGGCAGAATGGAACAGGCCTTCCCCATGATACGTATTGGCTTGATTAGTGCATCAAGATCATCCGACTGCATTTCTCCAGTTTCAGTATTGGGATGTGTTTGATGCGCGCCCGTTGGAAAGTTAGATGCCTTACTACTGCCATCGTTGCCAGGATTAAGGCTGATGAAATCAGCAAATCGGCCATCTGAGCAGAAAACATCTTCAGCATTCACTACATTTTTATCTGAAGTAACTGCCAGTGTCTCGCCAGCCTCGCTAATGTTGGAACCAAAATAGCGTCCCCAGCTGTTGCTCTGCAACTGTGATCTTTTTCTTTTCTTGGGCTTGTTTTCACCCTTGGGGTGATGAAGTTTGCACTCTGATCCTTGTGAGCACTTCCCTGTTGCTTTAAAGATGGGACAGACATAACTGTGCTTCTTACGACACTTGTGGACAGAGATATCACAAAAAGGTTAGAAGATGTAAAAAGTGAGAACAGAAGGAAACTATAAGAATTCGATGCCGAACAAAGAAATAATGAGAGAAGGCAAGCCTAATTAAATTCTCATGTTATCAAATAGATAATAACACAGGATTCACAGAACTTGGAGGTGCAAATTAATATGAACGAGCAAGTTAAAATCATCAAAAGCATATCTAAGCATTGTTCATTTATTGGTTTGTTTACAAATCCAAACAATAACTGCAACACAAATTGATCATCCATTCTGTTAGCTTTAGATCTTTACATGACCTCACTATTGCAGGAATTTATTTCAGACCACAACCAAAACATAATTGTTCATTCACTCCAAAACCAGGTATAAGCATGGGAAGAACCACCCGTTCCATTAGTAGCCTCAAAATTTAGAACTTCCTTCAGATCATTTTAGGAAAAAGATTTTCTTGTCTAAGCACATCAAGTTGTTCTTTTATTCAGAAAGTAGTGATCAATCATTTAACAGTTCGACTCTCCTGACCACATGATAGCTTAAATAGTAGTTGGTTTACTTATAAATCTGAATCACAACTGATCATGTTAGCCGACTAATTTTAAGCATTGTATCAAGGAAATCATTAACACAAATATGAACATAAAATGCATCTAAGAAGCCCCATATCCATGTCGAATCGAAAATTAATACCAAACGGGAACTTAATAAGACAAGAAATAGAATTTTGTAAGAAATATGTTTGACAGGAATGATAAATGAAATCAGAAATAACATTGTTAAAGTACAATGTACCTCATCACCATCAGCACAATATCCTTTGAGAAAAACTTCACAAACACAAGCATTTGGATTCACATTTACATGTCTATAAGGACAACTTGTCTTCGTACACAATCCTGTCAGTTTATCGCAGATGGCATGGCAGTCATGTTTTATTAAACAAAACCCAAAAATAAATGGAGAAGCACAAAATCGAAGTACCTTGTAGAAAGTAAGAACAATCTGGCATTCTTTCTGGAATAACCTGGATGAATATTTGTTTCCATACAAGGTTAAATATATTTAGAACAGATAAAATGCTACTAGGTGACATGGTAATAAAACAATGGGATATTGCACCTTGTGGGTCAGCCTGCAGTTAATGTTGGAACATGATCCTCTAAGGAACTTAGTACAGATAGCAATCTTAGCAGAATCGTGAATGAACGGGCAACTACCATCTTTTCTATTGCACTGGCCAAATCGGGTAAAAAACTGGCAATAGTGTTGTTTCTTGGCCATGCGTGATCTGGCAGTATGCAAACTCCATCTGACTTTCTCGCTTGCTAACATGCGAACAAGTTTCTTAGGATCTCTGACAAGTTTGTTTCCATTGCCCACTCGAATATACCTGTTCAACAAGCTCAACTTGAGAACATGAGGGAACACAGCATCATATTTATCTAAAATTTTACTGAAACTAGCTTTGTGGTATCAGAAAGATGAAAATCATGAAGGATGATGAGCATACTGGTCATTGCCAATTGATAATCTCCTAGGAACCAAAGGCGACTCGATGTCATCTGTTACTTCTTTATCAGCAGAGCATGTTGATCCTTCATCTGCATGGATTTTCAAAGACATGTTGGGCATTAACAATAAAAAGCATGCAAATTAATACAGGGATCCTTATAAGGTTATACTCCTCAAGAAAATACAGGGATCTATATCAAGCCTTCAAAGGACCAAACCAAAAAATCATAACTATACAAAATCATATAAAAATATTGCCAAGATCAAAAGAGCACTCCTTGCCTAAACTACTTGCATCTTCATAAGGAGACACCACCTTCAGAAGACAAGCTTCTTCAACATCTTATTTCTTTTAGGAAATTGCTTTGACGTATGATACTACGATCACTTTTCATTACTTTTAACTTTCTGAGGAAAGTAGACAGGGCTATCTATTTATCAGCCACTTGCTAGAAGCAGGCTATGTACGTGACACCTAGAAACTACAACTTACACATCTGTATTCAGATGCTACGATCACTAACCACAGTGTAATATTCTACACTTTTCTTTAATGCAATTGAAACTCAAATAGAAATCCTCACGAGTGTTTATTAAACGATACTGAATTTACATGTTTCCTTCAGACATATAATATAGCTGATTTTTAACAATTAAAACTAGAACATTTGAAAGAAATATCAAACCTAAATAGCTCGGGGAACCAGTTGACTTCATTCAGCTAACTTACACATCTATAACTGTGCTCCAAAGTAAGAAGTCATTAGCAGCTTATATTAACGTGTTCTTTTATTTTAAAACCATATGTAACAAAATATATCAAAATAAGTATGTCATGCAAAATTGGCATTCTAGTCTGCAATTCATAAATATGTTTTTTACGTACTACTCTAAACCATAAAAATTCAGTCTTGCAGTAATTTGGTTCCAATTTTACAAATATCAGAACTCAATACTTCTAATTGCTAAAGGGTTATGTTTGAGCAAGTTCAATCAACAAAAAATCGTAGAAAGAAGAGCTCAAAATGTAAGGCGGCCTCAACGAAGCTGGAATGACATTTAGAGAAGAAGTGTGAGATCACACAGACTTAACCTTGAAGTCTAACTAATGTATGCCTCGAGGGATCCATTCGATAGCGTTCCGAACCAACACGAAATATGCGTCCACCTGTGTAAAAAAAATTCAAGGAAATAATTTACTGGTATAATCAATATATTACATCAAGTTTTTTAAATGAGAAATAAAATTCAACTATTCATGAACAAACAAGTTGAATCCATAACTTGCAGGTCACCAAGTAAAAACATGAAGCATAATACAACTATAGCAGCAAATAAGAATCTCAAAAAAATAATCAAATGCAAAGGTCTGTGCAACACTTTGCGTACAGAATCCTCAGTTTCCCCGAGCCTTCATAAAAAGGAAGGTTAAATATACTGCAAAAATCCTCTCCCTTTGTTTATGCAGAGTATAAAATATTTAAAAATTTTCACTTACGAAGCAAACAATTTTGTCTCTTTCCAGAAAGAGAGAGAGACTTTCTTTTATCTCTTTTGTTCCTTTGTGCTTCATCAACTGCTTGAGTAGCTTCCTGCAACACAAGTTACAATACGACCGGCTAAACATTCCAGCAGGTTCTGATAAAATAATAGTGAAGGCAGAGAGTGCCATCTAGATGCAGAGGATTAGGGCATAACAAACAAAGATAAAAGTGGGTCAATAAATATTCAGTCACCCCATTAGCTATCTTTGACCGTTTCTCCATGGATCTTGACCATTTCAAACTACGCTTAGAAGTGCTAGCAGCACCAGATTTTTTCATCGAAAATCCATTATTGGACAACGTATAGATATTAGTCCTTCTCTTTGTACTCTGTGGTTTCTGACTGCATGATACCATAGTAGATAGATTCAACAGATCAGCACCAGTAACAAAATAGAAGAATTCAAATTAAATATAAAAAGAAAAGATGTCAATACATAACAGCTTACCGAGTTATCGCTAAAGAACTTCGTTTCAAACTCGGCGAAGTGTTGGCCCAAGATACCATTCTCTTCCATGGAACAAAGTATGGAAGAACCTTCCTACAGTCTAAGAGTGCATATCCTCTTTTATGTGATTGCTCTGGATTCAACGTCCAAACATGGGAAGAACAGGCATGTTTCCGAACCTTCAGCAGAACTGCAATGAAGTTGTCAAATCACAAGTGCTATATAAAATGCACATACAAATAATAAACTAGAAATGTCATAAGACAGCGAGAAATAGGGTAACGGTGGGGAAAAAATTGAAAGGAACATTGGAAATTTGTACAGACAGATTGTTCTAAATAAGTCTATTAAGATAATGAAAAATAAAAACTTACGTTCAATGGTATCAAATACTTGATTCCTACATAAATGTTATATTTTAGGAGCAAATATAAAGAACCAAGATGTACTTCCCGATATTAAATTGCTGCAGGAAATTTCAAACATCTAAAGCCAAAGCCTATGCTGGTAGTACAAGTATCAAGGAAAGCCAATTTATGTAATTTATGTGGTGAGCTGGTGACCCCTAAAAATAATTAGCATCCAAGAAACTGGTAAATCCCTTCATCTAAGCCTTCTCCCCAGTCAATTTGAGACAAAATTCAAATTTCTAAAGACCATGGAAGGTTCTACTTAAGCAAGCACAACAAAATGCAGATAAAAGTGCATTGATGGTCATATTTTCTGGAGCAAGAAGTTTAACTCACTTAAGACAGACACTAGTCCGTCGACTAAGAGAATGACCCAATAGACAATAGTTGACCATGTGAATATTGAATGATGCAAACATGTTTAACTCTCAGCATACTGACTACATAGTCTTTCAGCTTATTGCATGCAGTAAATTGATAATAACTGAGAATTGGAAGAGTCTGACTATAAAAAATACATCTTAGTCAATTTGAGACAATATTCAATCTCTAAAGTCCATGGAAATCTAGTCAAGCAAGCACAACAAAATATATACAAAAAGTGCATCAGGTATCATATTTTTCTGGAGCAAGAAGTTTAAATCACGAGAAAAGAATAAGTTGATAATAACTGAGCATGGAAAGAGATAGCAGAAAAACATCTTAGTCTTCAAAGCACAAGAAAGAATAAGTTCTCTACAAAAAGAAAATAACACATTTTTATTATCAATTGCAAAAAAATACTATTTCAACTGAACTCAGGCTTTGACCGGTTTGACTGGAGAAGAGCTAAGTCCCTATTTTTCCCATCCTAAATAGGAACAATTGCTCTATAGATAACTCTCAACAGAACGCATATGAGCATCTTGGAATTAACACTTCAGTTCTGACAAATATAACTTTTATTCAACTGCTGTAATGTTCATAAAATTTATTTTAGTGCTCTTCTAAAAAAGATCTATTTTAGTGCTTAAGCGACGCACAAGTAGTGCCAACACCACTAAGGGACTCATAAAGTTCATAACAATGAACCAAAAAATAGCAAAAATGGAGAAACAGAAAATATGATGATGATAAATGATACAGTAAATTACTAAAGAGTGCAAACCTCTCCCCAATCTTTCACTTAATATACCAGAACTGCTGAAATTTGAGGATGGAACTGTTGATGCTCTTTGATCATCCATTTTTTTGTTGTTGACAGTAACACCGTCTTGTAGATTATCTGAAGAGCAGATATTTCGGACAAGCTGGTTTTTGTTTTTCCTGTAGTAAAGATCTGAGGGCATGAAGGAAGAGACTAAAGGAGACATCTCCATATGATGGTCGAATTGTGTGCCAGACTTGAGCCCTGGAGCAGCAATCAGTTGATTTGATTTGTGTTTCACATATGTTATTCTCTGTGAATTTGAGTGCTCAGATAATTTGTGCATTTTATTATTCTGATCATCCCCACTGCTGGTGACAGTTCCAACTTGTTTAACATGAACTGTGTTAGCTGCATCAGACATTGTGTCATCCGGCATGGGATTAGAAACACTTAATGCAGCACCAGAAGTGCAAGATGGCAACTTACTTCCAAGAGGAAGAGGAGGTGTTTTAGGTCTTTCAAAAGTAGGATTAGAGGCAGTATGGTTGCTATCAGCGTCAACCTTACGCTCGAACTTCAGGCTTCCACTATTTAGTTGTTTCCTTAAGTTATTTGATGCATCAAGACTATGCACAGGCCTTCTATGAGACATTTCAATAGCTGGCTTTCTAATAAGGGCATTACCCTTACGAACATAAGAACTTTGAAACTTTCCAAGTTTCTTTGGCGATAATTTACTCAATGGTCCACCTCTAGGGCATTGCAGAGAAACCGAAGGGACATCTTTTCTATGCCAAGTCTTATTTCTTGTGTTTCCACGCAAACGAACTGTTTCTTTCAGTGAGCTTATCGAATTTGAGCTACTTGGAAGGAGTTTTGAAACACTGGAGCTCAAAGAGGTCTTTTGAGTCAAACTTTCCCTTGTTGATTTTGACTCTGCAGTCACTTGTTCTTTAGATTCTTGTAACTCTAAGTTCCTGTTTTCTTCAAATTTAGCTTGAAAAGGAAGTACATTTTTTTCTGATTTAGAACCTGCCTCTGATGACGAAACCCCAGAATCAAATACAGAATCATGCATGTTAAGTCCACCCTCTTGATTAGCAATTTCATCATTATTTGTGCAAAGGGAACTTTGAGCTTTCTTAGGAAAAAAAGTTTTTGGATCCGTAACATTTTGAACTTCAGAAATGAGCAAAGAAGACTCTGTCCTTGGGAAACTTGATGAGGTAAGAATAGAGTAAATTGCTGACTTCTCACCCATTCCAAAGAAACTAGGTCGAGGTAGTTGAACCTGGACATGTGTGTCAAGCTTGTCATCTTTTTCAATCAAGGTTATATCTTGACGGTGTTGATCCAAAACTGAGTCCTTATTTGACGGCAAATGGCCTGAAACACTCTGTGGATTCGAGTGTAAACAATAATCAGCTTTTTTAGATTGACCTTCATCAATACTTATGAGCTCTTTGGCCATCATAACCACCCCTGATTCTTGGCCTTCATTTGTCTGTCCGTCCCATTTCAAGCTATTGACTATGATAGAATTGGCATCAAAGTTAGAACTATAAAAACCTGAGTTAGGACATTGTATATCACTCACCATTGCAGATGAAGGCAAATATTTATTAGAAGATGGGACAGGACCATTATCAGGATATCCCGACTCTTCACAGTATTCTCTTCCATATTTATCGTTTTTATCAGGACTTCTCAACTGTTTGCCTCCATCTCTTCTAGATTTCTCTTTTTCATCATGGCACTGTATAATGATATTATCAGCTGAAGACAGATCTGGTGATAAATGTGCCGCGGCACAATTTTTAAGCCGGGTCCCAGACTCTGATTGAGAAAAAGGTAGAAAGCTTGAATCACTTTCAGATTTGAATGCAGGTATATTAGTAACATGATTCTGACCATAAACCAGATCTGATGATAAATATTCTCTGGCATCATTTTTAAGCAGAGCCTCAGATTCTGCTTGAGGAAAAGGTAAAGAGCTTGCATCATTATCAGATCCAAATTCAGGGACATTAGAAACATGATTTTGGACATCCTCCGCTCCAATTTGTGTACAACATTCTGCATCATTATCCTTGCTATTTTCATGCTCTGGTAAGTTGTCACATTTTACAGCATTCTGTTCTTTTGAAGTTTCCTTAGTAGATAACTTTGCAAATTGTTCAGCATGAGGTTCCAAACTAGTGAAATCATTAATTCCAGAACTTCTTGCAATGTCAGGTCTACTAGCTCCATCCTCTTTGACAATAACAGATTTGGGAATCCATTTCTCTGTATTCTTATCCGCTGATTTTATGTTTTTGGCCCTCTTTGAACAAGATTCAGTACCAGCAACGTTAACAGGTTTACAAGAGGAAGTTGACAATTGTGCAGATGCTTCTGAAATATTCAACATCTGCTGAGAAGTGTTTGATATCAACATCTTAGTGCCTCCATCCTTCATTCCAGAAACAAGTGACTCTGAAACAATGGGGATAACTACTTTCTCCCTATTCTCAATCAATCTCTTTTTCTTTTTCTTTGGTTTTACCACACCAGAACCTGTTCCATATGCTAAAACAAAGTTGGACGACGCATTAGCCACCCCTGAATTAGATCTAACTGACATGTCAAGTGCACCCATCTCTAGTTGGTTGTCACAAGGGAAGCTTGGAGCAGAAATTGTTGAAGGAGAACTTAAAAATGATGGTTTCTCCTCTAACCTGTTCCAAACAGAGTTTCCAAATTGTAGCCTGGACAGGGCACTGGACCTCTTAGGAGGTGGTTTCGTAGGTGATCGTGATATACCATCAAAGCCAGACAACCTCCTCTTGCCTTTGTTGTGTATAATGTAGTCTGAGCCATGGCAAGATGCATCGTGCACAGCTTTCGCACCCTTTTCAGGTACCTCAAGATTCTTATCTGGGTAGGATTGACCAGAAGGCGCCACCAAGGACATAGGTGGCAGAAACTGACGTTCCATACCAAGACTATCAGAATTTGAATGAATTTCAGACCGTAGCACAGGAGGCAGCTGCATTCCCTGACCCATACCATAACCAACTTCCCTGCCTCTTTCAGGCGCAAAGAAGCTCCGAGGTACCCTCGAGCAGGGAGCATAAGCAGCAGCTGTGGAAGCACCCTCATAGTTGCCCTCTCCTCCAAGATATGTCAGGTGCCTAGGTATAGAACCAGCGGTGTGATCCCCAAAGTTGGCATCTTGCGCCCATCGAGACCTGATCTCCAAGCCATCCTCCTGATATGAACTATTTCCCCTATAACCGGGTAGAAGGCGACGCCTCTCCTCTTCCTCCCACCTCAACCGGTCAAAGTCGTCCACAATCCCAAACCTATTCTCGACGTCAAAATTACGCCTTTCCAGCGGTTCTTCAACTAAAGCCTCTCCGTGCACAGAGCCATGGTGACCCGCCGAGAGATATCGATCCCTATGAAGAAACAAGAGGTCCGGAACCTTAGGGGGATCCGGTGGGCGGAGATAGGGCGCGCGAAGGCGGGCGTCATCAGGATGGCGGTCACCCCGGTCGTGCCAGTGAGGCTGGTGGTACTGGGATGGATGCGGTGGCGCCGGAGGGTGGAAGGAAGCGTCGTGGTGGTGCTGGTGGATGGTGCGGGGGTAGTTATTTGGATCGACGAATTGAGACGGAGGCAGGTGGGTATCGTACCTGGATCGACCAGCGAGATGAAGAGGATCCAGTGGATCCATCGGCGCGGCGCGCCGCTAACGATGGAGATCGCCGGAATCCTTCTCCTTAGGGCAGGAAATGGAAGGAATCTGCTTCTTGGCTTTTTGATCGATTTCGCCGGCGTTGCAAGAAGGCGGCGTAGGAACGAAGTATCCCGCCTTGCAAAGATGCGAATAAAAATAACTGAGATAAGGGAGGAAACGGGATGACGTGGCTTCCGACGGCCCACTACTAATAGGCTGCTGGGCCAATATGACTTGTGTGGCTAAGAATTTTTTTTTTCTTTTAAACGTATTAATTTTGTATTTTTTTTCCTGATTAACTTCATTTGTATGCTTCAATGTCCCAAAATATCAGCACATTTAGACATCATCATCATCATCATTATTATTATTATTATTATTATTATTATTATTATTTTTTTTTTGAAGAACTCTCGGGATCTAACAGTTTCAAGTCTGGTAGATTGTTAGCAGAAAGAAGCCCACCCAATATTTTTCCGGTGATTTAAAAAAAATTAAAAAAAATATCATTTTTTTCGGATAGCTTTTATGGGATCCTATATGTTTATTATTTATAATAATTCATTTAGTTGGGAAATCTGACGAGAATAATATATTTCATATTTAAAAATATCAATTTATAAACTTCATAACTTTGTAATACATATATATATATTATATATATATATTATGTCGATTGAATAATTTTACTGATATTAGAAGATATTAAAACATAAAATGTAAAATATTAATTAAGTAGGGATCCATCAAATTTTTTGGATGATCTTTTTGAATTTAAAAATCACTCAAGTTTTATCAATATGTTAAAATCTAATTTTTATGTCAGACGATTGAAGTTTAATGTTTTTACGGATTTTAATTTTTTTTCGTTACACTCCTATCTCCCATATATGTCCAATGGAGTGAGAGAAACAAGAGAAATCGAGCAACAAATTATCTTTTTAACAAAAAAAAGTAGTTTATTTGTATTTAAAGTGGACATTACTTTTTTTCCTAAATAAACTTGAGAAATACTTTTGCAAACAATAAGAAAATAAACATTTTTATGATCATTTGTGATTTAGTTCCTATCTCACTAAAAGTTAAATTAAAATTAATCATGTAAGTTGCTTAAGTCCAAAATCTTTTGAAACACTATTTTCATGTGGGGAATTCTTAATATTAAGCAAAATCTCGTATAGAAATTTCATCGAAAACAAATCTCGTATGAGAAGAAGGAAAAAGTGCATGTCAATTCTAACCACTGAATGCGACATAGTAATAGATACATGATGACTATGCTTTAATGGCACACGGCATCAAACTATTTTCTTTGTATCAACCAAATAAAAACCTCTCATCAAAAGCTTTGATCTTCAAGGATTCTTGGATGGATCCAATGCTTGCTCACCTTTGTTGTCCTAAACCTCCCACCTACACTTGAATGGCATCAATGAGATCAGCTATTTCTCAACTAACTACTTTCTTTCCTTTTCCCAAGAAGTGATCCCAATCATAGAGAAGTCTTTGTAATTGTCGCACTCCAAAAGACGTTTGGCGCATCACTGAAACAAGACTGCTGCAATTGAAAATGCAACTTCAAATGTTGAAGCAAGGAGACTCCTCCCTCTCTACCTAACTCACTAAGGCAAAATTGCTAACTCGCAGCAGCCATCCATGCCCTCTTCACTTCAAGCTTCAACACAATTATCTTCAATAACTTACATAGCAACTATGACAGCATCATTGCATTTATGTCCTCAAGGAACACACCAGTTTAGTTCGTCGAGCTTTAAAGTATTTTGATGAGCCATGAGATCCAAAAATTCAAAGCTTGGGACACCCCTTCTCTTCGTCCGCCAATTTTGTCCGGCCTATCTGCTAGTCCAACAACCATGAGCAACAATCCCACAAGAGACGTGACCCAACAAATACTAGACATGGATGTGGTTTAGCCTTCAATGGGCATCATTATCCTTGCCCAATTTGCAGCATTGTTGGCCACTCGTTGTACTAGTGTTACTACCGTCATCCATTATCCATGCATCCACAAGCTCACCTTTCTAATCACCCAGAGACATCTACCACTACGGCTGCATCACAGCTTATGTTCTTATGTACGTTGATGATCTTCAACTCACTAGCTCCTCACTATAATTGATACAACAGCTCGTTGTCCATCTACAACAAAAAAAATGTGCGTAGATTTGGGTCAAATTTACTACTTCTTAGGTCTCGAAGTCATACATCACCAACATGGACTCATTCCCATGCAACAAAAGTACATTCGAGATATTCTCAAGCACACAAATACGGTCGATTGCAAACTCGTCAAGACGTCGCTTGCAACAAATTCTACAAGGCCACCATCATCCTCGGAGGGCTCAGTCCCTCATTATATTGCTAACTGTTGGTGCCCTCCAGTACCTAACACTTATTAGATCAGATCTTGCCTATGTTGTAAATTACGTAAGTTATGTCATGCATCAACCTTGTGACTCTCACTAATGATCCATCAAGAGGATTCTACGGTGCATCAAGAGCAACCAAGATGTCGGTCTGCATTTCACTCAGTACTCAACTAAATTACAAGCCTTCTCGAATGTTGATTGAGCTGGTTGCACCCTAGATCGAAAATCAATTGGCGGTTATGTAATTGACCTCGGAACAACCTTGTGCCCTGGTTTGGTAAGAAGCAAAAATTTGTGTCTTCGAAGCTCCACAGAGTTTGAGTATAAAAGTGTTGGCCGATACAATGACAGAATTGATTAGGTTGCAATCCCTACCGGTGAACTTGGTTGCCTTCCCCATTCAACACTCGTCCTTTGGTGTGATAATGTGGGTGTCACCTATCTCTTTGCCAACCCCATTTTTCATGTTCGAACAAAACATGTGGAAGTTGATTTTAACTTTGTCGGGACAAAGTATTCAATCATTGTCTCACAATTGGTTACATCTCCATTGTTGATCAGCTTGTCATAATAATGGTGAAACCTCTGGGCAGTGCTTGTTTTTTCTTCATTAAGGTCGCGGATTTTTTGACAAATCTGGGTCGAGAATTAGAGAGTAGCATATTTTGGGATACTGATCCCCCTCCGGATCTCTTATCTATAATGTACTCTTACTCTTCTGGTTTAGTTTTTAATAGATAATTTAGTTTCCTAAAAAAAAGGAACAACAAACTAGCTTTAGCATCCCACGAGGGCCCGATCTCGAATTATATTTAATAGAACAACAAACTAGCTTTAGCATCCAACGTATCTTAAACTCCAATCACCAAATCTCACTCAAACTAAGGGAATCGTTTGGAATCCGAATAGAATATGGATAGAGTCGTTCTATTCATGTGAATAAAGCTAAATATGAGTAAATATTGCAATCAACCCGTATTCAGTTGAAAAAGTGCAATGGAAATTAAAAAAAATATAAGAATTAAGGGCCTGTTTGGCTTAGCTGATAAAAAATATCTGATAAGCACTAATGTTGATAAGCAATTTAAGTGCTGATACTTATTTTAAAATATAAGTAGTTACATGTTTGGATAAAAGTGCTGATAATATCAATAAGTAGTTATAATGTTTGTTAAAATAAATATTGACTAATATACCCTTAAAGTTATATGATAACAATATTAAAAGATATGGATAAAAGAGTAATATAGTTGGTTAAAATTAATAAGTCAACAACTTTAAAAATAAGCAGGGGGGACCCTGCTTATTTTTTTTCAACTTATAAGTAATTATCTAACAACTTATAAATAAATATTTTTAGTTACCAAACATAGAGATATTCTAAAAATTACTTATAAGTAATTTTAACCTACTTATAAGCTTAGCCAAACAGGCCCTAAGTATTCATTCAATAAGATGGTTTGAATATTTTATTTTTTCATTCAGAAAATAAATAAAAAACTAACTTCTAACAATTTTTTTTCTGCAATAGCTCTTTTTTGTCTTTATTATTCTATCATGATAGGATCTTCTACTCTAGAATAATTTTAAAGAATAACAGAACTAATGAAATAATAATTCTTTTCTCTCTCTAATAACAAATCTCAAATCAAACGCCCCCTAAAAAACTAAAATAAGAAACCCTAATCTCATCTCTTATCTCTCCTTCATACGCATATTCAATCCAATAAGAGCTTCTCTGCCCTCATTATGTTTCTAGCCGGATGTATTCTGCAGCCACTGCCCTCAGCCAGATCTTTTATCTTCATCTCCGAAGAATCCGATATACATCGCAATGTTTCCTTTATGCAAGTGTTTTTTCTCTCAATCTTCTTCCTTCTTACTCTCCTATGGATCGAGCATGGGGCAGCATGGGCAGGGTCTATACACGTGTGTAAAATGAACTCCTTTAACCAAAATTAACAAAAAGAGACTTCCTTAAATGAAGGTCTTTTTACAGGGTTGGCTGACAGAAAAAGAAAAAAAGCTGCAGCATCAAGACATAGCTAAATCAATGGGTCTTAAATACATTTCATCTGTAAAATGGCAAAAAGAACCAACTCATTCATTTAGCTCATCGCCATCATCAGAATCTTCCCCATCAGAATGTTCTTCCTTCTGAGCATCTCCTTCATCACTTGGCTTGCTCTTCTTCTGTTTCTTCTTCAGTTTTTTCTTTTGTCGTTTCAAGCGTTTCTTTGCAGTCCTTTCTTCTGCAGCTTTTAGCCTTTCCTCCCTCCTCATATTGAACTCAGCTATCTCCTTCCTTTTCTGGTAATCAACATCCATCCTAGCAAGTCGATCCTGCTCTTTCCGTCTCATTTGCCGATACTGTCAAAAGTCATTTCTGTAAGAGAGATGAGGAGCTTATGCTGTAGCATGTGAAAATATCTTTCTTTTTCCTGAAACAAACATCCTGTGTAGATATCACTCAGCATCTTTACTTTAACCCGTGTATCTGCCACAGCGGATAAGGATCCTCCAATGCTAATATGACACACTTGAAATCAGTAGGAAAATCCATCAACTGTTTTCGTCGATAAATGGAACAAAGTATGACTGACATAACAGTTTTAAAATTAATATATAATACTTGTACTCTTCATTTGTGAACCTAAATTAATTATAACAGGATATTGTTACTTCGAAAGTCGATAATACTAATATTTTCACCGTTTACAAGTTACTAGGCCATAAGAAAACTGCAGTTTTCAGGTTGGTCAATGATTCCTGGCCAACATTTTTAGTCACATTTGTACATTTTCAATTTTTTAACGAAAAAATATGAGTATTACAACGTAATCTTTTTCATCCTTAAAAAAAGCATTATTGATAATCTTTTTTTATGTCAGAATATGCTCCCTTTCTTATATGATTAAGCCAGGTAAAACTATTCAGTTCCCTAGAGGCTTCAAGCGAGCACAATGTTTGGTAATCAATGAAACAATTTTCATCTGTAGTAGGCATTTGCCTCATTTCAATTTCTTTCCACCGTAGAGATGAAAGGATTTCGGTTTCCTTTCAAAAGTAATGCAAAAATAATACCCAAAACAATAGAAGTGCTCAAAAGATGTGTATTTTCTCTATAAAACCTATAACTCCACATGCAAATCCATGCAGTACCTCACATGTACAATGACAATTACCACACAAGCAAAATAACACATATATGATGTTTCTTTTTCATTTACGACTTTACAGAAATTATATCCTACTCTGTGCATGCCTACTCTGGCGAAATTTCAAAGTTCAAGCACTATACAGACATTTTTTTAATGTAGCCAATTTCCAGAAGAACTGAACATGAGGAAATCTTGAGAATACTCTATCTTAGAAAACCAAGTCAGAAAAAGATTGTGTAAAAAAAGTACCAGCTAGAGACCTTTATCTCCTAAATGTAACTTGATTTAATCTTCCCATACACGAATGGAAATCTTTGACATAATCAAAGATGTAAGTTTACTTGCTCTGCATAAATCCATTCATTCATCTCTTTAGAGTCAAATTGAATATTAGATCTTGATGACATATTATAAATGTGTAATTCTGTGATGGAGGGCGAGTTAAACCCAATTCCGCAAGGAAAAAAAAAGTCAACGAATGCAATATTGATAGAGGTCTACTAGTTCGCAGTCAATACTACAAGAAATCTGTTACCATTATAATAAAACAATTCCCAAAATAAGTTTGGGGAAAAACTGACATGGCTACATGATAATAAGCTCCTTTATTGCAGAAGACTCATGATGATTACCATACTACATGGGATGCTTCACACCAGATGATATCAGTACTCCAGTTACAGCTGGTACAGACAAGAACTACATTGGATAGCTAATTAGCTTGTTGTTACTAGATTAAAATAAAAAATCTAACGACTTGCGCCTAATAAAATAGCTAGATGGCACAAATAATGTCTAATATGGATTTTTTTAGGGACTAAATTTTGGATCTTTTAATTTATGGGGTACTATACTTCATAAGGAAATCAATATTTCCACAATTTGATGATTTTATGGAGACAAATATACCCAGTGCAAAACCAGTAGAACATCATTAGCTACTTGGACTAATTGCGCAAAGGTCTGCTACTCCAAGGTCTAGATGCAACTCTTCTCTAGGATATGGAAGTTTTTTTTTTCAGTATCATCACCCATATCAGAGACAATTGAGTACACCACAACAATATGACACCCCCATTCACATCTTGATTGCAAAAATTGCCACATTATAAGCAGAACACTCAAGTGTACATTCCTAACAGGGGCAAAATTATGACGAATATTCTTAGTAGATTGAATTTTTTTTGGGTCTATGGGTAGAACCCCGCTGGTGTCCAGGACTATTAGCACCCGACTAATTTGGTCTTGATGAGTGGGGACAAAGACTGGGGTTCGAACTCTCAGCTACTAACTCCCGATCTCTCAACTCGGGGCAAATATCCGCTAACCATCTAACCATCTGTGTCAACCAACTTGGTTTAGTAGATTGAATTTTTGAGGTTTTGATACGTTCCTCTCGCCTGTTCTAAATAAGGGTTTTATAGTTCTGAAAACGTAGAGAACAAAAGAAGTAAAAAGAGACGAAACAAAAGGGGACGCACCTGATGGAAATCGCCGGAGCCGGAGCCGGCGGAGCTCCCAGATGTGTTGCTGACCCTGACGGGAACGTTCTCCATGATCCGCCGGAGCTTCACCTCCAAGTCCTCCTCCTCCTCCCTCAGCACCACGCCACCGGCCTTGCCGTGCTCCACGATGGCGCCGACACTTCCTGCTGCCAGAGTCGGCATCGCCGGTCCGGCGACCGCCCTCGGTTCGACGGCGACGAGCTGGAGATCACTCGTGGCGCCTCCGTCATCGTTCACCGGGCCGGACATGGCAAAAACCCTACGGGCCTGTTTGGTACGAGAACAAATCTTTGTTCTTATTTCGACAACCAAATACTTTGTTCTTACCAATATCTAAAATTATCTCATGTGAAATTACTCATTTTTGTTTTACAAGGAACAATATAAATGTTTTGACCATTTGTAAAAGCATTTTTATTGTTCCGTTTCATTTTTCCTAAAAAATATTTATTAAATTATTTTATTTTAATAAATTTCATAATAATGTATAATAATAAATCTTTAGTATTTATTAAATTTTACAAAAAAGTGTAAATATAAAAAATACAATATTATAAATATTATTTTAAGTTTTAATTAATTTTATATTACCATAATTATTGGATAACAATATATTATTAAGAATATTAGTATGACATACTAATTAGTTAGTATTTTCAAGTATTAATTAGTATATAATATCATAATTATTTATTGGTTAATAATTTATTAAAAAACGAAGCCTAATTATATGCAATAAGAAACATGTTAATTTATATAATTAAAGTATTTGTAGCAATAACATTTTTTATCATTATTTAAATTTATTTAATTGAATGATTATAATTTATTATGATGATTATTTATTTTCTTTTAATATAATTAATAAATTAAATAAATATATAATATTATTTAATAGAATATATAATCAAAAATATTAAATTTACTATTTTATTCTCATTTAAACTAAATACTATCTAATTTTGATAACTAGAACAGTAATTAATCAACCAAATACATCACGAAAATATCACATAATATTTCACCCTTATTTTTTTACCAAAAATATCTCATCCTTATTCATACCATCATAATTCTTATATCAAACGAGTTCTACAAGGCTTAATTCGTATGAGTTGCCTTTTCAATTTTTATTTATTATGCACTCATCGAAAAAATATATTTATTATGCAAAAGTACATAACTAAAAAAAATCTACCCAAAAAATAAAGCATAAATAATGATTGCTTTTTAACGATTCATTAGACATTTAGACTTGATACATTAAGTTTATATACTTATATAATACATATATATTGACTTAAATTTGTTTTTTAACTAATAGTTAATTAATTTTGTCATGTCGTGGTCACTAATTAGGGTAATCATAATAATGAATCTTAAAATCATCTTAATATTAGATGTAATTTATGAATTAAAAATTATAGGTAATAAGATGTTCTCGACATTTGTCTTTTGCTCTTCTATGGAGCAATTCTTATATCGCAATTTCACTAAGCAAGTTCGCTCCTCTTGGGTCTTCTTCGCCTCATCGTCCACAAGGATATACTCACAAGGAGTTGTCTTTCCTGTGGAAAGACGATTCTTAACTCCTTTTTTCGATTGTCATCTCAGTATCCAAGAAGTTGTACTGACTATCAATCCACACGACATTATAAAGAGAGCATACTATCCACATATTACGTCCGACTCACTCTAGCCTCGATTAATTTGATGCAACCTCAGATTACGTACCATATATCGCTCAAATTCATTATTCATAAGATTTTACTTTGACTCAATTTTTTTTAATTTAATTAAATTATCATGTTTATTGAATATTCGTGTTGAATTTTTTTATCAAAAAATAAATTAACATATTATTTGTAGGCATGTAGATATTTTTATTTAGAAACATTTGCCTCATTGTGTATCAAACTTCTTATAGCTTGATTATCATAGTAGTGGTATATTAACCAAATCAGACCCAATTCTAAAAGAAAATATTGCATCCACATTACATGAATGGTTAACATACAAATAGGTATTCAACTTTTTGTGTGCGTCTAACCACACAATCTTATTTTTGTTTACTCAAAAAATAACTACACAATCAATACATGATATATATTTTTTGTCATCAATATTCATGCAGTTGAATAAATTTTACAATATCAAATGAATAAACTTGGTTTGTAATTTTAATTGTATAATGCCTTTCATATGTTAAAGAATTTTTTTAGTGTTTTCCCAATGTGCCTTCCTAAATTTTTTTTATGTCAACCTTCCAAAAATTATTTTAATTTCTATTAACTAACATGATTAGATAAGCCAAAATAAACTTTGTACACAATATTGCATATATAAATCTTTTCCATTACTTGTGTATAGCAAACATATAAATGTTTGTCCTTATTAAAACACTAATTTTTATTAAGTTATTCCTCTATCACAATTGGTGTTCATATTGATGTATTTCATATTTTTTTAATACTTTATTAAAATATTGTTCCTGCCTCAAATTCAATGCTCTTAAGTTATCTCGAGTAATTTAAATTTTAATAGCATAAGATGTTTCTCTCATATCCTTTATTTTAAATATCTTGCTTAATATCTCTTTCATCTTATTGAGCATGATAACATCATTTTTTGGGTACCTTCTCGGGGGCCTCGGTATCTAGGGCTACTAGCACTTGATTAATCCGGAGGCGAGCTAAAGAGTAGAACGATATTCCTCTAATCAAATTGGCGACTTCAGGAATCGAACTCAATGCTACTAGCTCTCGTCGACCCTAGGACACAACCCTACTAACCAATTGGGCCGAGCAATTTTTATGAGCAAATGTCATCTGCATCTAGTAATATTATAACAAATTCGCTCTCACTCTTCTTGATATAAATACAACGACCTAATGTATATACAATAAAATCAAATTGGATAATCGTCACATGAACCTTTTAGTACAATTGTTGTGAAAATTGTTTTAAGCCATATAAATATATAATATTTTTTTTAACTGTAACCCTTATTCTTCATACCTTTCATATGAAAACCATCAAGTTGTCGCAAAATCTTTCAAACAAGAACATTGTCTTAACATTCATTTGGAATAAGTTCAAATTCATATGTGTGACTATTGCTAAGACGACTTTATTAAATGTAAATTGAGTTGTCGAATAGTAGGCTTCTTGAAACTTAATTATGACTTGTTGATATAATCCATAGCAACTAGTTTCACTTTGTGTTTATCAATAGTACCATCAACATAACAATTTTGTTGAATCTAGGATCCCGAAAATGTTTTGAATGATCACAAATTTGTAAAGTGAACTCAACCTATACTGATGAACTTGATGAGCTGATTTCTGAAAAAGGATACATACAAGTTCAGAGTAGCGGTCGACCTAAGCTGAAGGAGTGGATGACCAGTGCACGCGTAATTATATCAGAACTACATGTGTGCAGTGGGCGTCCTATGCATATGAAGCGGTCGACCAGCATTAGAGGGAGAAGATATGAAATGGAGAGCAGAAGCATGAACGATCGACCAAA
>LTAE01007817.1:1541-21903 GCA_001647135.1 Pontederia paniculata | reverse complement strand
AAAATCTTCACCTGAGTTGTTATGGCAGAAAAGATCTATGCTTGGGTTGTTATAGCAAGTAATATATGGGCAGTTATATCAGGTAAGGTTTAGGTTGTTATGGAAGTTATCATGGGCCGTTATGGTAGTTATCCTGGGCTGCTATGGTAGTTATCCTGACCCTCCAGCTGCAACAAGAAAAGGAAAGAATTCAAAATTTCAAATGCTCAAACCACATAAATCATGGAAGTTAATTAAAATCCTCCTATCAATTCAAAATCCCAAAATCCAAATATAGTAGTGCTGAATATTCAGAATGCGGAAAATGAAAATAAATCAACAAATAATGTTTCCAAAAATGGAGCTCGAGGCAAGCTTTTTGGACGTTGGGTCAAGCTATTTAGGTATACCCTTTCCTGTCATTAGTCGTCCGAAGACTTCAGGGTATAAACAGTGGACGACCGAAGTATTCCTGATGTAGACAAAGGTCGTCCGAGAGCTTCAGAGTTAAAACAGCAGGCAACCAGAAGAATGCATAAGAAGAAGAAAAGCCAGGAGAGGTCGTTCGAAGATTTCAATGAAGAAACAATGGACGACCAAAGTAGTCCTGATGAAAACAAAGGTCGTCCGAGAGCTTCAGAGTTAAAGCAGTGGGCAACCTGAAAAATGCATATGAAGAAGAAAAGCCCAGAGAGGTCGTCCGAAGATTTCAATGAAGAAACAGTGGACGACCGAAGTAGTTCTGATGAAAGCAGAGGTCATATGAAGGCTTCAGAGTTAAAGCAGTGGACGACCAGTGGAATGCATAGGAAGAAAAGAAGTCAACATAGGTCGTCCAACGTATTTGGGTGAGAACAGTGGACGACCGGAGAGATGTGTCAGAAGAAAAGAAAGGACGATCGAGAAATTCAATTAAGAATAAGCGGGCGACCGAAATGTGTCAGTAAAGAAACAAAGAACGTCCAAAGGATTAGAGGGAAATCAATGGACAATCCAGTAAGATTGAAAGAAAACTAAGGCAAAATAGGTCGTCCGAAGAATCTTAGAGTTATCAGAGGACGACCGATGAAGACTAGAAGATATCAACCAAAGGCAGGAGCCAAGCAAAGGTCGTCCGAAGTTCCTAAGTAACTACAACGGATGACCGAAGAATGGTTGAAGTAAAATATTCAAGTTAAGATAGATCGACCAAAAAGGATTGGTGTTCAATCAGCGGGCTACCAAAGTAGCTTGAAGGAAGAAAGCAAAGGTCGTCTGATGTGCTCAGTGGAAAATAGCGGACAATTTGTGGAAATAAGAATAGGGAACTATGGCTGAAGCCCGTGACTGCGGACGTTCGAAGGTGAATGGTGGGCAACCTAAGCACTAGATGGTAGATTGATGAGTGAACTCACTAGAGAAGTGGTCGACTAAAGAAGCAAAAGTGGGCAGCCGAGGAGTAGATGAATTGTACTTTTCTTGCATTAACGACTAGTTTTTGAGAGAGAGAGAGAGAGATTAGACGTTTGTGTAAGGGTATAAAATTAAGTCCCAAAAGTTTTGGGAGATAACTTTGGCAAATAGATTAGTGAACTTGGAAGCATGAGTAAAAAACCTTAGTTCCTCCCTATGAGAATTCTAGTGAGAATCCAGAATAGAAGAGAGTAAATTGAGTGTTCAAGAGTGAGCTCAATTGTAAGAGGTTTTCTCCTTGCTCTCAAAAGAAAGAAAGGAGAAAGAAGTTGTAAGAGAGCCTTCGCCCTTGAAGAAGGAAAGCTAGGGATCTCCGAAGGTCTCGAATTCGAAAAGACTGGAGCGGGAACATAGGCCAAGAGTTCGGTTGAACCTCGTCAACAAATATGTTGTGTTTGTTTCCCTTGTGCATCTGCTTTTACTTGCATTCACTCTGTGATTATTTCCGCTGCATAAACATAGTTTAAAGCAAAAAAAAAAAATTTAATATACCAATTCAACCCCTTTCTTGGTGCCATCTAGATCCTACAAATAGTTGGGACATATCTCATTGAATTAATATGATTTACAATGATTTTAATTATTCATTTGAAAAGGGAAACAATTTTTTTCTCAAGAACATGCAAAAAGAATTTAAATAGTTTTATAATTTGTGATAAATAAGTCAATTTATAATTTACAAAAATAAATAAAATAAAAATTTCATATAATGGCATGATCATAATTATATTTTTTTATTGAGAAAGTTAGGTAACATCATCAATATCATAAATGTTTTTCTTTAAAAAATAAGAAAAAAAACAAGTTTTATTTAATTAGAACTATTACATTTAAAATTATTGTAATGAACTAAAATTAAAATTACTTTAAAAAAAGAAAAATGAACTAATATAATGAAATAATTTATTAAAATTATTTAAGATTGTTATTATATTTGAAATAAAAGAAAAAACAACATGATACTGAAGAAAGAAAGCAGTCATAAACTTTTTAAACCTAAAATGCAATAATCATTATATCTGATTATAGTAATCATATATAAATAAAATTTTACACAAGAATGAACCAATATTTTTTAACATAAATAAAATAAACATTTGACACAATAAAATTATAGATATTTTTTTTTGCTAATGCCAAGAATCGCCATCTACACATAGAGCAAATATAATATTTTGGAAAAGTAACCATGACATATTTCATTGAAATAAAATCATTTACAAAGAATTTAATTATTAATTTGAAAAGAAAACAATTTTTTTCCTCAAGAACATGCAAAAAGAATTCTAAATAGTTTTATAATTTGTGATAAATAAGTCAATTATAATTTAAAAAAATAAAATTAAAATTTGATATAATGACATAATCACAATTATATTTTTTATTGATAATGTTAGGTGTCATCATCAATATTATAAATGTCTTTTTGTAAGAATTATAAAAAATATATATTTTATTTAATTAGAACTATTACATTTAAAAATACTATAATGAACTAAAATAAAAAAATAGTTCGAAGAGAGAAAAATGAACTAATTTATATGGAAATAATTGTGTAATCTAAAAAGGTTAGGAGACAACTAGATTCAAACTCATCATCACCGCCACAGCAATAACAATATATGTAACATATGTAGATAATTTATATAGTTATTCACGTGCAAGCCCACTCACTACACGAGAGATACAATGAATTTACATCAATTTTCTGATGCTCATAAAAGCGCATCCCACCACGTGATAGAATGTCTCTTCGAGAGACGCTATGACCTTCTTCTTTTACTTGACCTTTGACTGATGGACTGGTCAACACAATTAACACATCACACGGAAGTAATAACATTAAAATAAAATCTTCGTATAATAGTCTAGCCAAATAAAACATTCTCTTACATGGTTCGATAAGAGAAAAGATATAATTATTCAAAGTTCAATAGTTTTTATTGCAAAAATAGATTTAACCCAATTTAGACTAACCAGACATAACGAGACTCTTATGATGTGCAAGTCATCATTTCACGAACATCTGCATCATCAATGCCATCAATTGTGAGTTATTTTAATCGCCTACAAGATCAAATGTAAGGGAAGCAATTCTCTCCTGAGTAATGAAGATCAATGTGTAACATTAATAATCAATGGGAAAAAAATATATGAACTCAGTGTAAAGAAGTATGTAACTCAATAATTCATAGGAGTGTTCACTAGGTAGGATAGACCTGATGAACCCGACCACCCGAATCGACCCAAACTGAGTTGGATCGGATCAATTTTCTGGCCTGGTCGGACCCAACCCAACTCGACCAAGATCCGACCAAGTCCAGATTGGGTACAAGTTGAAAATTTTTGACCCGAGTTAACTCAACCCGACCTGATGACCAATTTTTTTTTATTTTTTTAGAAATAAACTAGTTTTAATTTAATTTAAAAGTTAATTTTAATTTTAATTTAAACTATATTATAATAAGATATCTTAAAAACACTTATTTTATGCTTTAAAATGAATAGTAAATTTAATGATTTATATTACATACTAAAAAATAAAAGAAAAATGAAAAAGATAATGATTTTTTTAATTAGGTGCCCCGACCACCCGACCTGATCTAGCTCGACTTTGGATGGATCAGGTTGAACGGGATCCAGACGCCAAAATGCATCACAATTTGACCCAACCGGACCTGACTAGAGTTGGTCGGGTTGGTTAGGATTCAACTCGACCCGTGAACACCCCTAATAATTCATCATTGTAAGCAATAATTTATCTTTCTCTTTTTCCCTAACTTGTAACTATTTCTTTCTCAATGATCATAATCCAATCGTGGTAGAAATATCATGCTTCTTATTATTTTATATTTTTTTCAGTGTTATCAGTAGCAAAGACTTCAGTTGCATCATGTGATGCACAATATTCAATATATCCTCCCCAAATTCTTTTAATGGCATAAGTCCATTAGTGGCAAGAACACCAATCACATCAAGATGCGCCGTATTCAAAATAATCAATATGTTCAGAATTGTTAGTACTTAAGACTCGTTTATTCTTTTCTAGTTTTTGTGTCCTCCTTTGTCAAATATTACAATTGTAGTGAGCCTCTACCTACATTGATGATTCAGGTTATCCCTCCACAGGATGGCTACCTTGGCTATAAAGCACTTATTAATAGTCTCAATAGTCTCTAAGGGAACTCAATCACCTCATCTCTGAGATCAATCGGGATAAGTCTGGTAATCAGAAATAAATTATGCATTCAGGATAAAACCCTCCAATCGAGATAAATCCTGCAATCGACATGACCCTCCTCTTCATGTGCAAATTCAATCATAATCATTAATAGTTTTAATTTTATTTTAAGTGAGTCGTCCGCTCACTTCTAGGTTATCTTCAAGGAGCCCCAAATCAACACAATGACTTAGGACCAATGCAATTAAACCACCATTGTAATATGATCAAGCATTATATTAATGTTCGACAGGCATAACACAAGCCGCATCGGATATCTACACAGTCCGTGTCAGGTTGACACAACCCGTTTTGCATGTTACTTATTTTTATGCATTCATTTCTAGTCTTAACTTCATCATGAGTCATGTGTATCTTCAGAGGGTGAGAAGTCAGGCAAGAATACATTCAACGACATGACAACTTACCTCATGAGCATGTTAGTTGGTCTCATGGGCGTGATGATTTTTCTCATAGGCATGACCGTAACATCGATCTCCTCTTTTCAACTTCACGGCCCATAATCATACATTCTCGTGCATGATATCCAGTTTCATGGGCATGATGTGCACTCTCATGGGTGTGGCTGAAGCATCAATCTTCTCTCTTCAACCTCATGACTCATAACTATACATTCATGGGTGTGATGTTCACTCTCATGTCCGTGATTTGAAGCATCGATCTCCTCTCTTCAACCTCACGACCGGTAACCATACATTGACGGGTGTGACTTTCAATTCACGACCGTGATGCTGGTAATGTCTACCCGACTCACGATCGTGACGGGAATGGGCTGTGAATTCCGACGTCTTATGGCAACCTCGATGAATCTCCTCCAAACCATGAAAACTCTATTAAAGACTATACTTAAGATCCTTGGGCACTTGTGGAAGAAGGGAAGATCTATCGATCATTCATCAATGCCCATGATGATTGTAGTTTCTGTCTCAGTCCCATAATTTATTTACGCACAATACTTCCAGCGATTTGGTAACAAAATTGTAACTTTAAGGTAATGATTATATCCTAACAATTTTTTTTTTAAAATTCCATTATTTAGTCATTCACATATGCAATGACCTAAGGTTGATACTTTAGTTACATATCTTGATAATTTAATATCTTCTTCCTCGTTCGCATTCGTTCTCCTCTTTCCCTTGATCCCGGCATTGTTCTCGATCTCCTTCATGCTCTCCTAATAGGGTTTTTGGTGTAGAATTAAAAGATAGAAGAGAGAGAAAAAAACATGGGGAAAGAAACTACTTCTTACATCTACATCTCGAAATCGAGAAGAGAGAGAAGGGAGAAAATCCTGACGGCTAGGGTTTGAGGGAAAAGAATGAGGATTTATCCTTCCTCTAAGAGCCTCTCCAAGTTTTAAACCGGCTCAAATTCCATTATTTAATTTTTAGCCCGGAAATAAAAATGATTTTATTTAATAATTTTTTGTTTAAATAAAATTGTGGCCACAACGAACTATATTCGAATTGAACACAACTTGTGTTGGACCTATATGCGAACCAAGAGCAATCACGGACCTTGTTCGTTTTGTTGTGGTCCTTGCTGAACTCTTATTAATCAATTCCTAGTTAAGAAAAATTATCGGGTGTTACAAATTTATTTACTCTTGAGTTTTGAATGTTTTCAATTACCTTTCATTTTTTCTCCAAAAATTTGTGATGTTATTAGTTATTTGTCCATCCTTTTTTTTCATTTTGACATAATAAAATGGTACAAAAGAATATATTTTGAGAAAATATTTTAATATATTATTAGAAACATCCTTTGTAACACCCACATTTTTTAAATTAGTGGGCCCTAGGTTAGAATTAAGTAATAGAATTTCATCTATGTTAAACTTAGAAGAAGCCCTAGAACCTATAAATAGATCTTTAAAGGAGAGAGAAACCCTCTTTCATTCTTTTTCCTCAAAACCCTAGCCGTCATGCAGAGGCTTTCTTCCCCCCTCCTCTTTATTCTTTTTATTTCCTAGGTGCAGAGGTAAGAGATTGTTTTCTCTCCCTCATGGTTTCTTTCCTCTCTTGTTTTTCTCTTTTAAATCTGTACCAAAATTTTGTTAGGAGAATATAAAAAAGATCAAGAACAATGTGGGTATTAAGAGAACAAGAAGATCAAACACAAATGAGAAAGGAGTTAGATCATCTAAAAATTAAGGTATGTAATTAGAGTATAAACCTTAATTGCATATGTGAATTATTGAATAAATTTTTTTTTAGGAAAGTTTGAACCTTCAAGTTCAAATGGATGTGCTACATCCTATCATTATTCTATAATATGTGTGTAAATAATATTTCGGATAGATTTTACTTCTCCAAAAGTTATGTATAATATATGGATGGATAGATATGGAAGTCTAATTTCAATAGAATAAAGAATTACTGTAATCCAATGTGTATCTAGAGAGATGTGATTGAAATACTAACCTACTATCAAAGTGTCCCGAGTAGTAGCATGTCTTGTGAAATTCATCATGCATTGCAAAGATCAAATTAGGGAATAAAATTTATGAAGTAGTTATATGCATGTGTGACCTTGTATTATAACTTGGAATGACCTAAAAATGATAAATGTATGATGATTTAAGAATAATTTAATATTCAGTTGTAAAAATCACAAATATGAAATTGATTGATTGAATTGTAGGATTTATTGAGAATAAATGATAAATAGATAAAATATGTAAATTTTATATGTAAGTTCCCTTGAAGTCTACTTTAAAAGAAAATTGGAATCTCTAGCTAGATGTCTCTAGATTAAATTATGAATTTTGTATTGATAATGTGTCAAATATGTCCAAAATTAAAAAGGGATGCTCTATATGAAATTGAGTTCATGCCCATGAACTCACAGTAGGGACGACCGTGACACCATCCAAGATAAAGGATAGATTGAAGTCTAATATGATGGAGTTGAGATCGGATGTCGATGTAGACCATTTTTTCCTACTGACAAAATATTGAATGAAATGACTTGATGGATCTTATTGAGTGACTGACAAATACTATTGCATTGATCTAGTGTACTTGAAGATAGCCTAGTAGTTAACGTATTAATCAACTATTAATAGAACTTTAAAATTATTAATATTTTGTTATTGAATTTATCGCATGAAGAGGAAGGCTCGATGACTATTAGGAATTATTTCCCTCTTGTCTAGGAACTCAGCCCCTCCTATTTAGGAATTCATTCCCTACGGTTTAGGGTCTGATACCATCTTGTTTAGGGATTTATCCCTCCCGATGCGCTCTTCATGGCCTAGCTAGCCATGTTTGGATCGGGACAACTTGATTGTAATGTTTGATGGACTTAGGACAAGATAAATAGAAAACGAATAATGAGGTCCTAAGTTAAGACTGAGCTTGAACATACTGGAAATTGTACAACACGAAAAATATGTTGTAACCGATGTTCAACCACTAATGACACTGAAATGAACTAATGGTCATGAACGTACTAAATTACTGACGTTACTGTGCATCATATGGTGCAACTGATGTTTTGACCATTCTTGTATTAAAGTTATTGAAAGGAAGAAAGCTACAAGATAGAGGAAAGGATAATGTCAAATTACTTTTTATTATGATGTTTTACTGATTGAGGCCCAGAATAATCGATCTAGGAGAGGCCAACAGAATTAGCAAGCACCCATTTCCAAAGACACGATCCAAGAGTTCCTGAAACTCTACCTCCTAAATTCATTGGTAGTGATGGTTTTGATGAAGCTGAAAGATGGGTCGATACTATGGAAGAAACTTTCACCCTAATGCAATGTTCTGAGGATCAAAAGGTCTTGTATGTTGCACACCGTCTGACAAAGGATGCAAAGGACCATAGAAAACCACCAAAGCCATCAACTTTCCTGAACAAGACTTAGTCCACTAGAAGGATTTCAAAAAGACATTCGAAACCCGATATTTTCCTGCCTATGAGCACAACCTCAAGAAGTGGAAAGTTTTGGAATTGAAACAACAAAATCGGAATATTCAAAGTACCTGAACAAATTCACACAATTAGATAAGTACTGCACATAAAAAAAGGATGAAAGAGAAATGACCGACCATTTTGTTCATGGGTTGAGCCCAGAACTGAGGACAAAGACCATTGGGGGTAACTACAAGACTCTTAGTAACACGTCTGAATTGGCTAAGTGCTTATAGAGGGATGATATGGAGCACTAGAAAGAACTGAAGGGGAAAGCTCAAATACGAGCATCAAAACATGAAAGATCAAGATGGAAGGATAGAAGGCAAGCCAAGGTTCCAACTGAAAGAGATTACCTCAAGATGCACGCCCGAGGCCCTACGTGCCATGTGAAGGACAACGACCACACCGACTAGATAGAAGAACTTACTCACACTGCCAGGGTTACCATACGGGTGAATGTCGCCGCAAAATAGGGGTATGCCTTCGTTGTGGAAAATACAGTCATTTCATTAGGGACTCTCGAAAATCAAATGAAGACAACCAAGGTTCTTGAGGAGGAAATGCTCCTAACCTCGCGCCAAGAAGAGTATATGGCATGAGAGCTGAGCTCGAGCCACATGTCTTTGATGCACCAGGTACTCCTACGAAACCGAACTTATACAGATTTAAAATGGATTTCATTAAGATATAGTTTATAGTAAAGAAAAATTCACTTTGGAAGAATGTTACAAACATGCAAGGAAAGCATAAATAGCATGACTGAATTCAGGGACAAATTCTTTTTTAAGGAGGTATAATGTAATACCCACATGTTTTTAAATTAGTGGGCCCTAGGTTAGAATTAAGTGATAGAATTTTATTTATGGTAAACTAAGAGGAAACCCTAGAAAACCTTATAAATAGATCTTTAAAGGAGAGAAAAAACCTCTTTGATTCTTTTCCCTCAAAACCTAGCCATCACGTAGAGGCTTTCTTCCCCCTCCTCTTTATTCTTTTTCTTTCCTATGTGCAGAGGTAAGAGATGGTCCTCTCTCCCTCATGTCTTCTTTCCTCTCTTTCTTTTCTCTCTTTTAAATCCATACCAAAATTTTGTTAGGAGAACATAAAGAAGATCGAGAACAACGTAGGTATTAAGAGAACAAGAAGACCGAACACGAATGAGAAAGGAGTTAGATCATTTGAAAATTAAGGTAGATAATTACATCGAGGATAAAATTTAGGGCATTGCATATGTGAATGATTGAATAAAGAAATTTTAGGAAAGTTTGAACCTTCAAATGTATTGGTTGCATCCTATCCAAATTATGTAATATGTGTTCAAATAATATTTCGGATAGGTTTTACTTCTCCAAAAAATATATATAATATGTGGATGGATATATATAGAAGTCTAGTTTCAGTAGAATTAAGAATTACTGTAATCCGAGGTGTATCTGTAGAGATATGAATGAAATACTAACCTACTATTAAGTTGTCGCGAGTAGCAGCGTGTCTCACTTGTGAAATTCATCATAAATTGCAATAGGTAATGAAATTTATGTAGTAGTTATATGAATGTGTGATCTTGTATTATAACTAGTAATGACCAAAAAATGATAAGTTTATGATGAGTTTTGAATAATTTAAGATTCAGCTGTAAAAATCCTAAATATAAAATTGATGTATTGTATTGTATTGTATGATTTCTTTAGAATAAATGGTAAAAGGATAAAATATGTAAATTTTGTTAAGTCATCTGGAAGTCTACTTTAAAGAAAAATTAGAATCTCTTAAAATGGATGCCTGTAAATTAAGTTATGAAATTTGTGTTTATAATGTATTAAATTTGTCCGAAATTGAAAAGGGATGCTCTATATGAAATTGATTTCATGCCCATGAACTCAGGTAGGAACGACTGTGACACCGCCCAAGATAAAAAATAAATTGAAGTCTAATCTGACAGAATTGAGACTAGATGCCTATTTAGACCATTTTTTTCCTATTGAATAGATATTGAATGCATGACTTGAATGATCTTATTGTGTGATTACTAATACTATTGCATTGATCTAGGTACTTGAAGATAGCCTAGTAATGAACATATTTCTCAACTATTAATCGGACTTAAAAATGTTAATGTAATTTATCACATGAAGAGGAAGACTCAGTGACTATTAGGAATTGTTTCCCTCTTGTGTAGGAGCTTAGTCCCTCTTGTTTAAGGATTCATTTCCTACTGTTTAGTGTTTCGTACCCTCTTATTGAGGGATTTATCCCTCTTGATGCCCTCTTCATAGCATAGCTAGCCGTACGTCAGGACAACTTGAATCTTTATTGTGCCTGTTAAAAATTCACTACTGATTATAATGTTTGACGAACTTAGGACAAGATAAATAGAAATAAATAATTAGGTACTAAATTAAGACTTAGCTTGAACATACTGGAACTTGTACAACACGAAAAATATATTGTAACTGATGTTCTAGTCATTGATGACACTAAAATGAACTAATTGTCATGAACATACAAAATTACTGAAGTTACCGTGCATAATATGATGCAATTGCTATTATGACCATTCTTGTATTAAAGTTACTGAAAGAAAGAAAGCTACAACATAGATGAAAGGATAATATAAAATTATTGTTTATTATGATTTTTTTACTGTTATTGCATCGCTCTTTATTTTATTAACATATATGTCTTTTCTTATTGATTATTAAGATTACATATTGAGCTTCATCTCTCATAGGAAAATTGTCTTCAATGCTTTTGATCCTGCAGGCAATAGACACAAGTGATAGACAGTGGCACTTGTGACATAGATGTTCGTGAATTTGAAAGCTTGCACATGCTAAGAGTCTAGTACTAGGGTTATCTTTTTTAGTTTTTATTAAATTATGAAACTATTGTCAGTTATGTCTTTTTATTTTTAAATCGAGTATTTTATTCGACTAGACTATCTTTTGGAACTTTTAGTTTAAAGGTTATTGCTTTCGCATTATGTTGACTAGCCTTTTGGTCGAATGCAAAGTCAAAGAAGAATATCGTAACGCCTCCGAGTTCGTATTTTACTACGTGGCAAAGTCTGAATTTGGGGATGTTACATCCTTTCTCATCCTCTTTTTTAACCATCATACTGCGTGATAAAGTTTTAATTCATATATATGTTATTTTAATAAAAATGCATATTACTCAATGATATTTTATAATATTAATTATCACTCATATGGTTAACACTTTTAAAACCCATTACTGATCATTCAAATGTTGATATATTTCAGTTGTGGATTCGTAGTTCAAATTATCGATAATGATATGCACTGAATGCAAAATGACCACTAACTCTAAAGTATATATATTCTCGAAAGAAAAAAAATATACATATTTTGCTGTAGGGTTGTACTATAACTTATAATTCTATACAAATATTTTATCCATATATATATGTATTTTGAGAGATAAACATAGGAGAATATTTTAGTGTTATTTTAGGAGGTCGTTACAAATTATATTTCAACGAAAGATAGAAAATATTATTTTTTATCAAATCAATAATAATTGGATTTTATCACACAAATATGAAACTCGATGAATATATCTTAACAGTGTTAATCAATAGTCATATGCGAAATGGAGAGAGAGGATATAAACAACGAGTGCAACAAAGAAGCGGAAATAGGACAAATTAATCATAGAATTAATTTTATATGCGGAACTTTTCTAACCGTCGATTTCGTTCATTAAACGGCACAGATTATTTTCGCCTAGAAATGGGTATTGCGATGCGGTGCGGTCCATCTCTCTCGCAGGTTCGATTACCTTCTTGTGCTTTAAATCCCGTCCGAAGCAATCGAAGGCAAAATGGCGTCTGCGCTGCTGCTCCGCTCCCTCCCTCTCGCTTCCTCGTCCTCCTGCTCTAACGCAGCCTCTATCTCTGGAATTTGGTGGCGGCGCGGCCTCCCATCCCTCGCTCGCGCCACCGTTCCTTGGAGGACTCCCGTCCGCTCCATGGCCGACTCTGCCGCCTCTTCCGGCCCCTTTCAGAAGGTTCAGATTCAAAGAGACGGCGCGGTGAGTTCTAATCTTCTCGGCACCCAAGTAGTTTTCGATTTGGAGCTCTATTTCGCGGGCTTGGTGCTCGAGGGAAAGAGCAAACCCAAAAAGTTGGGGTTTTTTTGGTGCCCGGAATTCAAGTTTCCTGTCTGATTGATGATTGCTGATATTTTCTGTGATGGACGTATAAAAAAATGCGAAGAATGTGTATATAACTGGCAAAAAGTAGTTTTCAAAATTCATACAAAGAGAAAATAATTACGACATCCTTGAGTTCTTCAGGCCCATATTTGTTTAAATTCTCGTGATATTACTTATTGCAGTACCGAATCCAACTTTGAGCCTTGATTATAAAATATGTGCCCTGATTATGCAATATGTTTAAAAAGAACTAAACATTAACGTTTTTAAAACACAATAGATGATATTTTATATTAATTTTTTATATATTATATAGTATTGGTCGTGACATATATTTTAGATTATTATAAATAATATTATTTTATTATAAATGCGTTTCAATTCAATTGACTCTGATGTTGGACATCTGTTCCGATCCCGATCTCAGCTCCAGTTATGAGAACATTGAAATAACCCTAAAATAATTGAAGTTTCCATGCGGGTATGCGTTTAACATATCAGTCTACATCAATCTTGAAGAGGATAATATATTCAGAATGAAGATACATGACTATCACCTATTCATGCATAGATTAGTTCCCGTTGTCTTTCGATAATTTTTACCTAAACCTATATGGAGGACACTTACTTAATTTAGCATTTCTTTCAAAGAATTATGTGCCTCCAGCATACCCTAAAGATGATAGACTGCGCTTTGAATTATCTAATATAATTACGTTATGCAGAATGAAAAAAATTTTCCACCCTAATTCTTTGATGTCATCTTATTTGGTTGTTCACCTCTCATACGAAGCTAGCCTATGAAGAAAAGGTTGCAGACCTTTTTCTGAGGGGATCAGAAATAACTTGGCATCAAAATTTAGCAATTGGCATAAGAGTGAAGCGTAAAAGGGTGAACGTTTTTTATATATAAGATGAATGAGATGACAACTTGTTAAAATCTCATTTAAATATTTACTTAAATTCTTCTCAAAAAAAAATATGTACTTAAATTATGGTTTCTCCAAGGTCATGATGCCCTGGTAGTTCTTTGTTATGTTTGTTCTTCTTCACATTGTGGCACATCAAGTGTTCAAAACATGTTTATCAAGCTTTCAAAGTATGGCACACCACTTCTTTTTCAGTTAGTCTTGATTAGAAATCTACGATTAATTGAAATTTCTAACGTTCCTGTTTTTTTGTCAGTGTGCATATATGGACTGTTACCACCACATAAAGTATATCTGTGAAGATTAGAACGCTTGTTTTCTAGTCTTCTTGGGGAACTAAGAAGTGTCTTGTCTTTTAGTATGTATCCATTCTTTTAATACTTCTTCTTGGGCATCCAGACTTTTGATGCATATGTGGTGGGCAAAGAAAATGCTCCAGGAATCGTGGTTCTGCAGGAGTGGTGGGGAGTTGATTTTGAGATAAAAAATCATGCTTTACACATTGCTCAACTAAGTCCTGGTTACAGAACTTTAATTCCAGAGTAAGAGCTGTATAGTAGTCTAGCATCATTCTCCCCTTTAAATTTAGTAATATGTTGAGTGATTGAATATGCTTTTCAATCTTTATTGATAATCAGTACAATTGTCTCCTATATATATAATTTTAAAACAGTTAATGTTGTTTTCATTCTTTGCGTGTATGATGACTCAGTTTATATCGTGGAAAAGTTGGCCTTGAAGTTGCAGAGGCGCAGCATTTAATGGATGGTCTGGATTGGCAGGGTGCTGTAAAGGACATACAGGCATCAGTGAATTGGCTAAAAGCCTCTGGGTCATCAAAGGTGATTTCTTTGCACCGTCTATAACCTTAATTTTTATCTTATGTTATGATTATTTACAGGAAAGTGAATGTGAATGACAAACAGCATGTCCTGTAGTTTGTGTAAGAATGAGCCACCTTTACTCCTCAGAGCTGAGGTGTTATCTTTGATTATTGCTTGTGCCTTTTCCCTTAGCATACTCTTTGAAGGTTCTTAAGGTTATCCTTGTCTCATTCTAAGATACAGGAACTTTCTCATCAGTGTTATATCTGTACATTGGCCAAGTTTATCACACTCTGGTCGGTTTTTTTATATAGTTCAAGTATTCGCGCAGTTGTCATTTCACAGCATGTGTGTTTGTAAAATATCGGGCTCTTTTGTTGAGCAAAATGTTGTGGTTTTCTATGGTGTTTGTTCATAACTATTTTCACAAATGATAGCTTGCCCAGTACTTCGACAGACATGGTGGCTTTAGTTTTTCACTCACATGCAATTGTTCATGTCTTTCACTACTGTCCTTTTCGGTAGTGTCTGTTTTCTTGTTAGAGTCTTGACATATAATGTGTATTGATTAGTTGCATCAAATGTTATTATAAATATATCACTTTCCTTTTAAAAAATCAAACATTGATGATATAGTATATTGACATGAGAAGGTTTTGCATGAGTTCTTCCTCATGAACTACTCAAAATGAAAGATAGGCTGATCTGCGGAATGGGTCCCCTGTGGTTGACATCCTTTGTTGTTACTTTTAGGTTGGTGTGACAGGATATTGCATGGGAGGTGCCTTGTCTATCGCAAGTGCTGTTTTGGTCCCTGAGGTTGATGCTGTTGTTGCATTTTATGGAGTTCCTTCATCTGAACTTGCTGATCCTTCTTTGTCTAAAGCACCTGTGCAAGCACATTTTGGCGAGCATGATAACATTGTTGGATTCTCAGATGTCACTGTATGTTCCTTCTCACCTAACTAAGTTACATGCACAGTTTTCATAAATAACATAACAAATATGCTTTTTTTTTTCTTTGTTGAAAATCTCTGTATATGATAATTATGATTTATTCGATATTTATCTAAATTTGCATGCTAACATAAATTATATTCCCCTCTGCTTCATGGTTCCTTTTCTTCAATGATATTTTTTTGAGAATGAAAAAGATGTCGATGTTTGTAGACATCCAATTTTGCAATAAATATATTACAAAGGAAACATATATACCGAGTAACTTACATTTTGCTCCCTAGTTCCTTGCCCACATTTTGACCAGATTTTTTCGTACATAAGCATATTCTCCACATAATATCTCTCCTCCCCAGAGACGAACATTTCGCTAACCAAATAGCCCATAGAATGTCATGATAGCAGTTGTTTTTGTGGAGTCTTGTTGTCTACTTCCAAAACAGAATGTGTTTTTGTGGAATCTTGTTGTCTACTTCCAAAACAGAATGTTTTCCAGAAGTTCTGGGTCGATGAGACATCCAGCCAATAACATCTTGCTGCTGTCCAGTGTTCCTTTGTCGCCTCACATGCTCACATTAAAAGAACAAATGATTGATGTCTTCATTTGACCCACTCCTTTTCAATGTTATTCTAGCATCAATATCCGAATATGCCCTTATGACATGGTATAATTGCTTTTGAATGAAAAAGATGGTCGCCAAGCTATACAACCATCCAGATTTATTGATGGAATGATGACTACATGTGGTTACAAGATTACATTGAGATTTCAGATTAACACTCCATCCAATCTTTTGTCATCTGTCTTGCAAAAGATACTATGTTCTTTACATAGCTTCGTTACCTTCTGAAAATAACTTCATTACATTGGGACCATATAGACAATAGGACTGCCAAAGACCTCCAATTCGGTAGCATCTCCAAAAACCATGTGAAGATGCAGAATCCACCCACCGGCACCTTGAATCTTCAAGCAGCTCTCTCCATAGGGCACATAAAAAGTAGATATTCCAAATCCTCTTCAGCAATGTCGCATAGCGGACACATTTTGCTTAATCCGTTGTTCCATCTTGAAATGATATTTCTGGTTGGTAACCGTTGGCACCTGAAAAGCTATGCAAATATCTTTATTATGAGAGGGATTTTCAGCTACCAAATAAAGTTGCAACCATTCTGCAGCTCATCATCATCGACTTTATTTCCATCATCCAACAGTTTATATACTGTACGGATTGAAAATTGGCCAGCAGACAACGTCCAAGAATCTTGTCTAGTATTATTAGGTGATATATTCTTCGATCACTCAAGGAGGAGGAGGAGATCCTCAACTCGTTGATATGATACTGTAGAGGCAAAAAATAGGTGTCCTAACACCATTCGAGCAAAGAGATCCAGACCATCATTCAGCTATAATGGCTTGTCAGTTCTATGCTATGGCTGCTAGTCTTGGGAATGACACTGATAAAGGAACCAAAGAAGCCCAAGCATTCTCCCAAAAACGGAAGTTATTGCTCTAGCCCAAAGAGGGTGCAAAATAACTTCGCAACTCTGGCATTACAGACATTATAGCCTTCTAGCAAGATGATGAGTCTTATGTTGGTGTCGACCAGCTATGAAATGTGATTATACCATGGCATGCGAATATAATAGATGTCCAAAAATCCTGGTGTTGTCCTAGTAACTGATATAGCCATTCAGATAGGAGTGCTTCGTTCATTTTTCTAAAGATCTAGAGCACTAAATCCTCCCTTCGACTTTGGTCTACAAAACATTCGACCAAGCCACTAGATGTAGGCCGCTGTTGGATCACTTGGCACCAAGAGGGGGGGAAGTGACTTGGTATAATACAACTTATAAACTATCTTTCATAAACAAGTGCAATAAGATATAGATGAGACTGCAAAACAAAAAGTAATTAGGAAGACAATGCAAACTCAAACTAGATGATTTCTTGACGAGGATCGCCCCAACCCAAGTCTCTGGCCTACGTCCCTGCTCCAACTTCTTATGCCTTGAGAACCTCAGAGTTCCACTAGCAATTTCTTTCTTTCCAAATAAGGAGAAAAACTTTTTACAACTTTAAGTCTTTTCTTCGCTCAAGAGGCAAGACCACACCTTTTTATCACAAAGAGCTCACACTTAGAATTACAACGAAAGAGTTGTCACTCAATCTCTCTTTTATAATATGATTTCACTTAACAACACGAGAAAGAGAAAAAATGTGCAAATTATTGGCTCAAAGTGCTTTTTTGTGCTCAAGAAATGTAGCAAGTTGATTTCTTCACAAGAACTAGTGTTTCTATACCTCCAAAGACCCTTTTATATTTTCTTATTTTCAATATAACCATTGCACACAATTTCCAATTGGTTCGACTCAAAGAAAATGGCTGTTGAGACTTTTCTGTGATCCACCGGTCGATTGTTCTGATCATTGGTCAATCATTCTGATGGAAAATAGCCGTTAAACATGGACTAGTCGACCGCTTTGATGGATCGGTCGATCGGTCTATCACCATTCCTGAACTTTGCTCAGAGTTTCATACTGGTCAATCGCTCTACTGAGCCGGTCGACCGGTTTGGGCCAGAATACTCTTATACATGTAATTTTATGTAGGTGAAGCTATAAACACTCAATCAAATGTTAGTAACTTTAATCACTTTATTTTGTTATCATCAAACTAAATGGGGTGTAACCTTTGAACCAACAACCGCGAGTATTGTTGCTCGATTGTTTCCAAAAAAACTTCTGCCTTAGTGCATCGACCTTTTTGCGTACTCCATTAAGCATCCGAAATAATGACATGTAGCACACTAACCGAAATAATGATATGTAGTACACTGGTATGACATGATATAATTGCATCGGAGATGTTACGAAACCATGTTAATGCCACTTGTCCAAATTTGTCAATAACTGATAATTCTCACCAAAAAATCATGTCCTAGTTTATCATTGCTCTTAATGTGGTCACTATATTTGCTTTAACTTTGGTCTGTTTTCATGAATCTTCTAAAGGACGTTTTCTCATCTAATGCTGTACATTGGCTCTCTATATGCACACATTTATCTTTACATAACAATTTGCTATAGTACGTATTTGTTTGGTCTCATCACATTTCTAGTTCTATGTACATAATATTACTTTGAAGTCACTCTTTGGTTGGTTGTGTTTTTCGTGTAGTAGATTAACTGATTTGTATTTGGCAGCGGCACCAATTCATTATGATCAAAGGACAATCTGCATTTTGAATTTTTGTCCTTGTTTTATAGGCTTTCCCTCTTGATATAGAAAATGACCGTGTGAAATTCAGAAGTATATTGAGTTCCTAAGTATACCGTAACTCTAGGTTATCATGTGGTCTATTACTGTGGCTTCCTGCTTGCTGAATAATTTAACTTTCTTGTACTACTTGACTTATTTTCTGTAAAAGCCGTATATCTATAATGACCCATTTGATTTCTTCCAGGCAGCAAAATCCTTGGAGGAAAAGTTGAAATCTACTGGTGTTCCGTACGAGGTACATATCTATCCAGGCTGTGGGCATGCCTTCATGAACATGTCGGAAGCCGGCATCAAGAGACGGAAGGAGATGGGAATCAAGGAAGAGGATCCTGCAGCTGTCGAGTTGGCTTGGTCGCGTTTCAGCTCCTGGATGGGGCGTTATCTCCAGTCTTAAGTTGTAGTTCTATGGATGTCAATCTTTCCTTAGGCTGAGTTATGTAATAACTGTGATATGGAGTTAGAGATCACAGAAGTTGATCTTAGACAGAGTTCTGTAATAAGTGTGGTGTATTGGACCGCCTGTGCTGCAGTTGGTAGTGTGCATGGTTTCATATGTATGTTCACGCTAAGTGAAAGGCACAGAGATAGATTCAGTTACATTCCTCTGATCGGAAATTATGAGATGGTTTCCTTCAGCACTTTGGAAATATGGCGGCTGCTTTCTTGTACCAATGAAACTCGGCTGCAATTCATTCGACTCCATTTTGATACTTAATGAAAGTTGCCAACTACTGAGCTTTTTGGTTAACTTCTATCTTTATCAAAGCTACTGGCAGTGGGTTCACTGTATATTACGACTATTTCAAACCTCGATAAATAATATATATATATATATATATATTGCATATTAAATAATTAGTGTTAAATAATAGTTGCATGAATTTATAGCTAATTATTTTATATATTATTTATACAAATTACATACTCATGAATTTGATATCTCATAAAAAATAAATTAGGTACATAAATATCGCCTCTAGAATCAAATGAATGGGAGTGGAAGTGAAGGTTGTTGAAAACTTTGTTCCAATTTTTTTTATTTTAGAGTTCATTCTGATTCGATATTATTACAAATAAAAACTATTAAAAAATAAAAAATAATATAACATACAAATGACCAATAGTAAAATGAATGTAGATAATTATTCCAATAGTTTCTTGAGATTCTCAATTTTAAAATGAGAATATATTTTTTCTCAATATGTACTACAAAATAGGCGTTCCTTAATCTCAAACTCTTATTACTTTTAAATATTATAAAATGGAATATACAATTCATAAAAATAACACACAAGTTTTTTTTATAAGAATCCATGACTATATAATCGAATTCTAATTATTTGAGGGAAAATATGATAAATAAGAAAATGTGATAAATAAAGGTATATATATATAATGATTTTTAAATCAAATAATCTAACAAGATGAATAAATATAATAATTGATCATTATAAATATATTTGAGCTTGTAGAATAATTGGAAACAAGTGACTATGGATAAGGACAAAAGTTGTTATTTATTAATAATAATAATAATAATAATAATAATAATAATAATAATAATAATAATAATAATAATAATAATAATAATAATAA
>LTAE01007814.1:0-21915 GCA_001647135.1 Pontederia paniculata | reverse complement strand
TATCTAGCTTGACCGATTGAAGGTGATAGGCTCTTGTGATGCACATGTAAGAGGGTGGTAGGAGAAAATTATTGGTCTAGAAAATGTAGATTATGATGGAATTTTCTTGAGTCTTCCTTTGTGCTTGCTTGAGGACAAACAAGATCTTAAGCTTGGGGGTATTTGATGCATGCATTTTATAACATATTTTTGGACCTGCATTAGGCATAATTTTGAGTCATTTTGGCATCGCATGCATCTATTTTATTCTTTATTTGCTCATATTATTTCGAGTCATGATTCTACTCTTGTTGGTACCTATTTTGTAGGAAATCAGTTGAAAAGGGTAAGTTCTTGAATCAACTCACAAAATGAGTGCATTCGGAACGAGGAAATCAATTTCAAGTACCCATCACGGGCCGTGATAAGTCATTACGGGTCGTGATGAAGGTATAAAAGTAGCATTTCAGCCTTCACGAGCCATTACACGCCATCACGACCTATCCAGCAGCCATTGCAAGTTCAACTCAAACATCACGGGCCGTAATGAAGAAGGTGTCGACCCAACATTCATATCACGACCTATGCCAAAGCTCCAATTTAGAATTCCCAGAAGTTATGGGCTGTTACAAAATGTTCTGGGCCGTTACATAACATATCACGAGGCGTTAGGCGATATCACGACATATGCGGAAACGATGCCGAAGTTACAGCGAAGACGGTACGAGCTGTGATGTTCCATCACGGGCTGTAAGTAGAAGAAGTCACCTCGGAAGATCAACCTGAGCACGAGTTACGGGCCGTTACCAATTGTTATGGGTTGTAAGTAGGAAAAATCGCCTCGGTAGATACCGGCTTGTGCACGATCTATGGGTCGTGATACTTCATCACGGGCCGTGAAGGATGAAGACCAGAGGAAGAGTCATGCCATTAAGGGTCGTTATATTGTGTAACGAGCCGTGAGAAAATGCCGCAAAATGAGATTTTCGAAGATTTGATAAGATTTGACAGCTAGGAAGACTTCTATTCGATCCATGACTCTACATACTTGATATTGAGAGACTCCTGAGGATTTAGAAGAGGTTTTTAAGGGATTTAATCACAACCGTTGATTAAGATTACTGCAGATTCCTATGAAATGCTAGGGTATAAATAGGAGATATAATACCCAGAGATATTCAGATTATTCTACATAGGAAGAGACGAAATTGAAGAGAAGAAGCCAGAGAGATCTATCCAGAAGCCTGGAGCGAAATTCTGATCTTTTGGAGAAGAAGAGCAAGAATTGAAGATTTTCTGCAGAGATTTATAGTTTGATTTCTTATTTCCTTTGGAAGTTTAGTCCATCATTAGAAACAACTCTGTTCAATCTGATTTAGTGGTGATAGAATCCTAAATTTTCCAACATTATTCGATTTGATCTCATCTGACCTCATCTCTGGAATTTTATCCTTTCTTAATCTTTTATTTTCTGAACTAAAACTGAAATTAATCTTTTATCTACTACTTCTGAATTAGACAAGGCTAGGTTACATTAGTCCTCGTGGGTTTGACATCCTTACTCTTTTCACTTTATTACTTGAATGACTAGTGCGCTTGCTAGTGTATTTAGAACGCATCAAGTTTTTGGCGTCAGATATAAAAGGAATTTTATCAGCTGTCTACCTGCATAAAATCCTCATGGAAGATAATCATAAGCCGACAGCTCAATTTCAAAGAAGGCTAAATCCAACTTTGAAGGAAGTAGTGAAGAAGGAGGTAATTAAACTTTTGGATGCAGGCATCATCTACAACATCTCTAATAGTGCTTGGATTAGCCCAGTGCAAGTGGTTCCTAAGAAGAGTGGGACAACAGTGATAAAGAATAAGCAGAATGAGCTAGTACCCACCAGGACTGTCACAGGCTGATGTGTGTGCATGGATTAATGCAAACTCAATAAGGCCACACGCAAGGACCACTTCCCAATACCCTTCATTGATCAGATGCTTGAGAGAGTTGCATGACACAATATCTATTGTTTTCTTGATGGTTATTCAGGTTATAATCAGATTCCTGTTGCACCTGGGATCAGGACAAAAATACTTTTTCTTGCCCTTATGACACATTTGTATACAGGAGGATGCCATTTGGACTCTGCAACACTCCTGCGACTTTCCAGCGCTGTATGATGGCAATTTTCGCAGACATGAATGAAAAGATTCTTGAAAAATTCATGGACGATTTCACACTATTTGGTAGCTCTTTTGATAATTATCTAACAAATCTGGAATCTGTTTTGAAGCGCTGTGAAGAGGCAAATCTAATCCTCAACTAGGAGAAGTGTCATTTCAAGGTACATGATGGCATTGTCTTAGGCCATAAGATCTCTAGAAGGGGAATCGAAGTGGATAAGGCAAAGATTGATGTCATTGCCAATCTCCACGTCCTACAATAGTAAAAGGGGTGAGAAGCTTCCTAGGACATGTTGGTTTCTATTGCCGATTTATAAAGGAATTCTCAAAGATCACTAAACCCCTCATCAATCTTCTCTCAAAGGATGTCAAGTTCTATTTTTACTCAGACTGTATCGCTGCCTTCAACCTGCTGAAGGAGAAGCTTATCACTGCCTCATTTGTTGTAGTACTAGACTAGAGTCAGCCCTTTGAGCTCATGTGTGACGCCAATGACACCTCTATTGGCACAATACTGGGCCAGAGGAGAGAAAAGGTCTTCAGAGTTATCTATTACGCCAATTGCACACTAACACTGACGCGGATAAATTATGCACCTACTAAAACAGAATTTTTGTTGTAGTTTTCGCTTTTGATAAATTTCGCTCTTATCTGATTTGTTCAAAGTTGATTGCTTACACTAACCATGCAACTATAAAATACTTGATGAGAAAGAAGGATGCAAAGCCTTGACTGCTTAGATGGATACTTCTTCTACAAGAATTCGACATGGAAGTGAGAGACAAGAAGGGAATAGAAAATGTGGTAGCTGATCATCTCTCATCATTGGAGGTTGCACCCATGAAGAAACAGACATCTTGGAAGACTTCCCAAACGAACGCATTTTCAGCTGCACAATCATTGTTTTGGATAAAGGATAGATATTCTGGCGATGCTCGTATAAAAGCACAACATGAGGAAAATAGTGATTGGTAAAAGGAAAGCTATGATGGACTCTTTTGATTCTTGAGCTTTGTCTTTAAGTTTTTGCTTGAAGACAAGCAAGTGTTCAAGCTTGGGAACGTTAGATGCGAGCAAAATTATGCATGTTGCACACATCCATTTTATGTTATTTTTTTAGTATTTGGTATATTTTCATTCATGATTTTTACTTTATTTTATTATATTTTGTTTATGTTTCAAAAACTACTCATATGTTCTCTGTTGGTGAATTTTTTGGCAAAAGAGTCACAAAACTTCAAAGAATCTGAATAGAAGATCGAAGAGCCCGCAACATCCAATGTATCAACTACAACACGAACCGCGTTCAGCACAAAATGGACCATGTTTGTCTAATAAGGGTCGTTTTCTTCCTGTGCACCACAATCCGATCATCATGCTTTGCACATTTTTTTCTGAATATTTTAATCGAAGGAGAAATGCGGCCGCGACCTTAGCCGACTCGACCGTGTTCTCCCACATTTTTCAAGGGTCATGCATGACTCATTTTCTGGATTTAATATTATTTTCTTTGAGGATCACGATTGTGATCTTAGCCGACTCGACCGTGTCCTCTCCCATAGTAGACACGGGCTCTGTTGTCTCTACGCACCATGTTTCTCCTTTCCTGAATATTATATTGATTTCTAAGAAGAACGCGATCATAATCTTAGCCAACTCGCCTGTGTTACCTCTCCTCATCTCAAGAGCCATGTTTTTACTTGCCACGACGTGGTCTGTTTCGGACGCGACGCGGGCCGTCTTTTGGCATATTTCCTTTCGGTCATTTTTCAAGCGTTTGTTTTTTTAGATGCAAGGATTTATGTCTATCTAGTTTCGGAATTCATAGATTGTGATTACTATTCACTCGAGAGAGCCTAGCAATTTAGGATTTAATTTCAAAGCATTTTAACTTAATTTGATTTATAATTAATGTGGTTCGCATCTTCGTGAGTTAATTTATGATTAAAATAGTTAGGTCATCCGAGAGGAGTCCATATTATTAAATCAATTCTTCCGCCATCTAATATTTAAACATTTAATTGATTAGATCCAAGAGATAACAATGGTAAAACAAATTTCTAATCATAACCAACCTAATCAATTTATCATCTTGACCTTTTTGAAAACCCTAATCTCATCTTTTATCTTTTCTTTTCAAAACATATTTTTAAAACTCCCCTTTTCAAGTTTTCAGATAAGATTTTGGTTTTTTTAACTTCATTAGTCCCTAAGGGATCGACAACTCAATATTGACTCTTTATTACTGTGCAATTGGTACACTTGCCGAGTTTTTTACACGTGTGCTTTTTCGCATCAATGTCAATTATTATCACTTAACTGAGAGATATTTATTGATACTCTTTAGCATAGACAAGAATTTTTTTCTATACGTCAATAATCATTTATATATACATATGTGATCAAATGAGTATAGTGGACTGTGCCACTTATGCAGAGGAAAAAGATACAACCTTTAAGGTTGAGAGTTCAGTTGAAGAACAAGATAAAAAAGGTTGATCACGGGTACAAAATTTATTGCATAAAGGTCAAAAGAATTTCGATCCCAAGAGAGGTGTATAGATGTATAATCGTGAATATTTTGATGGGGTGCATGGCATAATCGCATGAACACATATAAGAAGACATGATCGAATAATATATCTATGTGGTATATACAATAAGTTCTATAAGGGCAAAGACATGTGTCATGTCATAGGAATGTCCTCATATTTATCCTACAGAGAGAAGGGAGACAAGAGTTCTAATTGCCATGTTGAAACCACTACTAATTGAGGTGTGAGATGAAAACCATACTAGTTTGGTATCTTGACCATAGGTGAAAAGACACAATGAGCATCTCACAAATTTAAGGCAAATGTGATGCAAGACTCTTTGGTGAACTTAGGGTCAACCAACAAAAAGTGTAAGCATGTCATTTTGAATATCATCACTATCTCTTGAAGATACATTACTATTCTAATTGATATTTGTGCAATTACTCATTTGTCCTATATAACTAACATTATGGACCATCGAACATTGTACATTAGTTCAATATATTTATCATTGAGTGACACCTTTTGTCTTGTATACAATGTTTAGATATTGGGTACTAGTTAATTAAGGTAGAGTTATTGTGGATTTAATGTTAACACCCATTATTTTGATATATGATACTCGGAGAAATTGCCAATCATTTGTTGAGCAATGTGGACTATTGTGCAAAAAGGGAAACCCATATTACCTTTCGAGGAAAATGTGTTAGTCACTAGTGTTTGAAGGATCGATTATGTCCTCTTTGTGATCGATATCATAAAATAAGATAATGATAAGAAAATATGGTGATATTCTTTAATGCACCCATGTTGTAAAAAAAGAATTGCCTATGATGGAGGTATTATGGGTTTATGTCCACGTTAATGATGTTAAGATTTTTTATTGACTTATGACCTTATTGTTGTAATACTCTTGTTGGAAGATTCAAGTGTTTTATTAATTTTGAGTGGTTGTTAAATTGCCATCGTCCTTTGATGAGCCATTATTGATCAATGTCACAAAGTATTGAATTTGTTATTATCAAATGATGATTCATTAAATGTTCATGAAACATATTTTTGGGGATCACGAAGAGGTGTGATCTGTAACTATTTATTATGATCTTTTAAAGGTTATTGATATGTCATTCATGCATGACACATTGTCTCTAATGTCGGCTTGTCATGAGCAACTCACGACTTATTGTTGATAAGTAATGAACAGTAGATAGTTGCCTAGTTATTATGGTTGAATATTGACTTGTGGTCGATATACCTTTATTATTGGTCATTACAGATTTGTGACTCACCAATATGACATATTGTTATCATCTAGAGTGTCATGAAGATTACGCACTTGTCGTCACTTATGGGAAGTCATCGTTGTTGATGTTGGAATCATTGTTGAGTCCTAATTTGTTATTTTCGATTTGAAACACTATCAAGTCCAGATTCGTGGTTATTGATTCCAAAACCATTGATGATTCCTTGATCACCATTCTCGATATTGAAATAATTATCGATTCGTGACACATCACAATCACTTTTGGAACTTGTTAAGGACTATTCATGATTTTTGGCTCATTATTGTTAGTTATGACATCATTATTAATTTTCAATACATGTTATCAGCTAGTGTTTGATCTTGTTAGTCATAGGTCCATTGTTGGTCCTTATTTTCATTATTGTTGCCTACGACTCATGGTCGACTCTCCATAGCATTTATTCAAAGCGTTACTCAGTATTACTTTTGGTCGAACTATTGTTGATATTTTGAACCACTTTGGTCAATTAGTGACTCATTGTCACAACTTTTCATGCAATGCCAATTTATACAATTCGGATGGACTAGTTGAAAGCTCATTTAAGGATTTATCGGAGTTGTGCACTTCTATTAATTGATAGAGATCTCAAACCGAGTAATTGATTCTAGCGTCTACTAAATCGTTAAAATTTCTTATATTCCACTTAATTAAGAATCCTTTTTCTTTACAAGCATATCCTAATTGTTTTTTTTTTTCAGTTTTCTTGTCTTGCACAAGTACTCATTTGGTGGGATCCAACTAATGAACCTACTACTAGACCTTGAGTCAGTTATCCTAAATTTACTCATTAGCCAATTTCACTTTTTTTGCATAACAAAATTCGAATATGACCTAATTGAGGTTGGGTAGAGATCAAATTAGGTTCGACTAAACTACCAATTTGATTTGAATGAACTATTATCTAATTCAAATACTGAATTTTCATATTATTTTTTAAATAGTTTTAAGATTTTTTTATTTATTTATCTCAATATAATATGATATATTACAATTTAATATTTTATTTTTATCTTATTATCTTTTTTAATTTAAATTTTCTACCAATATTTTGTAATATATTTTATTTATAAAAAATAACTATATGCTCGATTACTAATCTCAATCCAACCCATTAATATCCTCTCGATCAAGTTGAATTTGAAACATATTTAGCTAGTTAACATCAATTTTGATCCACCTAAATATTGACCGATCAAGATTTGAATTGGATTATTTGCAAGTTCAATATAAAGATCTACATCAAATTATTTTGCATGTATTTAAGTTATACAAGTATTTGTACAACCCCTTAGAATCAATCAGGCATAATAACAAAGTTAAAATTGGACCACCCAATTTGTCTTAACCAATTTGAGATTCGATGATCAGATCCATGATTCTACTTTCTCAAAATACAAATTAATCAACAGAGAGGAGAGGGGGAGAAAATGGAAAAAAGAAAGGAGAGAGAGAGAGAGAGAGAGAGAGAGAGAGAGAGAGAGAGAGAGAGCAAAAAGGAGGAAAATCGAAAATATAAACTATATGGTAATACTTTTTGTTATTCATACTATCACGAATCAAGAATATGATTTTGTGAAATTCTTTCTAGTGAACTTAGAATACATGACAAAATTTCTGTTGTGTATTTTTTTGCACGATTTTCTTTTTCTATTATATTATTATTTTGAGAACTTTTTTTTACCCTACATTTGGGTAGAGTTGAATTTGAAATATTTTTAGCCATTTCAAATTAATGTGGACCCTACATTTGGGTAGAGTTGGTTTTTGAATCGCATCATTTGCAAATTTAGTTGCAATTAAAGACTACATCAAATTATTTTTAAATTCATTTGGTTATAGAAGTATTTGGCACTGCTTGATTTTTAAGAAAAGTTAACTATGTTTTTCTTTATTTTCTTTGAATACAAAAGCAGAAATTCCTAAAGTGTGAAGTTCACTAAAAAAATATAGTTATATGTTTAATTTAAGAAACATAAATGTAATTAAGTAAAAAATTAAATCAATATATATAGCATTACTACAAAAGATATGAAAATATGCTATAAATGAAAGTTTTTGAGTATGTGTAAGTGTAATAATTGTATATGATTAGATATGGATGGTTAACAATTCTGGTTAACCATCCTTTTGTTCCTAAAAAAAATTGTATATGATTGATTATTTTTAATTAATATGGTGTAATATATCTACGGTTCGGATTGACTGCAACAATGTCATCTTCTGTCTTGGGAAGAAATATGTACCATGCACCGAAGAAGAAATATTTAGTGAAGAAAAATGTTGCAAGCTAGGCGTAGCTGATCCAAATCACCAAAGGTTGGAGAATTGATGCATACTCTTTTATTGACAACCGAATGCGATCGTTGCACATACACTTATTTATGATATTTATGATCATAATGATCTCTTAAGGACTACAATGGTCATCAATTTAATTAATGATCATAACAGTCAGGGGACGAACCTAGGAAAGAAAAATAGGGGGCCAAAAAGTTAAGGGAGGCCAAAATATATAACAATAAATGACAAAAAAATGGGAGAGCCTAGACTTGAACCCTAGACCTTTAGATGTTAGTAAAAAACACTTATCCACTATGCTAGTTAGATAATTATGATAATTTATTAGCATTTATTTTATTTATTGATCTTAACTACTAGTATATACGTATATATATACTTTATATACTGAAAAGTTGGGGAGCCCCTCCCCCCCTCCCCCGGGTATATGTGTGTTCGCCCCTGATAACAGTTACATTCTAACATAAATTAATTAGGCTACTACTAAACATTGAGCCAATTAACATTAAATTGATTATCAGTCAATTTCTACTGTCCTGCAATAATAAGGCGTTAATTTGAACATCACCTAATTGAGGTTTAAGTTGAGATCAGATGAAGTTCTAATAGATTATCAATTTCATCTCACCGAACTACGATCCAATTCAATTACTCATTTTTTATTTTTTATTTAAAAAGGTTTTAGATTTTAAATATATTTATTTATTTTTCTTAAAACTTGTATTATAATTTAAGTTGAATTTGAAATACCCTATATTTAGATTGAGTTGAGTTTTTAATTTCCACGAATAACTATATCAAATTATTTTTGAATGTATTTTGTTATAGAAGTATTTGGCACGGCTGGACTTTTTAGAATAAATCATGCTTAATAATAACTAAAATCGACCATCCTATTCATCATAAATAATTTGATATAAGATGATTGGATCCATGATTCTACTTGTAACGCTCTCAAAATTAGACCTTGCCACCTGGCAAAATCATGACTCCAAGGACGCTACCATACAATATCATTACCTTTGGTTTGACCATTTGACTGGTCAACCCCAGGGTCACATCATATAGACACCATATTTTTAAAACTAAACATATCTAGCATATAGAAAATACTAATAAGTCTATTACATCAATTTCAAAAGAAGACTAAAATTCATCAATAGACCATAACAAAATACTAAATGTTAGAGTTCAACATCCTCTCTAATTCATAAAAGACTCCAAACTGGACCAGTGACATATTAACCAGGATCCTATGTCATGTGCAAGTTGACCATCACAGACTCCATCATCATCATCATGCATCATTCCTACCTAGTAATTTGTGCTGCCTGCAAAATTAGAATTAGCAGGGGAGATAAAACCTCTCATAAGCAATAACGCCCAATATGTAATAAGATCATAATAAAGAACAATAATCCAACATAATTAACAATTTCTCTTTTTCTATTTCAATTAATAATTCATCAATGACATTCTATTCTTTTGTCTTACATTATTTCAATCAATCATTTCAATAGATCATTTCCTATCAGTTACTTTCAATCAATCAATTTTCAATTATTAGTACATGAAGATTCCAGTGATCCGAGGCAATACATATTCACTCAGTCAATACAATCACATCATCATGAAAATAAAACACATTTTCATATCTTCAAGGGATAACACGGCTGGTTACGGTTAGGATTTCACATCTAATTATTATCATCAATATCTTCATCAAGCTTGTCACGACCCGTGAAACACTATTCACGGCCGTGACCAACGCTTCACGGCCCGTGATGTGCATATCACGGCCGTGACGACCTTCATACCGTCCTTCACGGCCCGTGAAACACTGTTCATGGCCATGACCAACGGCTTCACGGACCGTGAAGTTCGTCGTGAACCCAGTTCACAAGCGTGATGCATCTGACCAACGATTGCACGTGTTCTGTTCCTATCCTTCACGACATGTGACCATTTCTCACGGCCCGTGAGATCTTCACGGACTGCTCCTCCTTCCATCACGACCCGTAATCTTTCATAATGGCCCGTAAATCTTTGGTCGTGAAGGCGGCGTCGGCGCTCCATGTTCCTCGAAACTTCACGGCATCCTTCGCAGGCATCATGCTCCATGGAAGCATCTTCATGGGAGAGAACCATCACGGCACAACATCTTCACGGGCGTGAGGCAACCATCACGGCCTGTAATCTTCGATTGACGATTGCAAGTCCTCGACCGTATGCAATGTTACGGGCGTAAAGCATTATCACGACCCGTGCTTCTCGGTTCATGACCCGTGACAGTCTCATCACGACCCGTGAACACCTATCAAGGCCCGTGACAAAACACGATGGCTGTTGTTCGCTCGGCCAATACGTTGTTGTCACGACCGTGATGATGCAGAATCATATTAAGGCCGAATTATTATTTCTAGGATTAGAGATTTACCATTCTAAACATCATTTTATCTATGGTTATCTAGCATGAACCCTAACATGCAGATTATTTAACATGAGCATACTTATTTAAAGATTCGTCTATTTACATACCGAAAGTCTTAATTATGATCATAATTACATACCTTGCAATTATCTTCTATATGTCTCACGCCTTGGATTATGTCTCTCGTTCTGTGCGTTGTCCTCTGCGTCACCTCCTCCTGACACCAATCCCGAGGTTGAAGTTTGAGAGAAGAAAAGAGAGAGAAGGAGAAGAGAGGGGAGAACTCACCTGACAGCTAGGGCAGAATTTTAGGTTTTTGGGAATTATTTTCTTGTGGTTAGGGGTTTATATAGGTGAGAAATTAGAGTTTTGGTGGATTTTTAATTGGGCCAAACTCTTATTTAACCATCTTTTAATATAAGTCGTCCATTTATTGTGATGGAGATTTGGAGTATTACATTATAACCTCCTTAAAATTAGATTCGTCCTCGAATCTAGCATTTATTATTATTTTATATTGTAGCAAATAACCTCCTTAGGAATAATGTTAATATAAACTCAGTTAGATTTTGTAGTCATACTTAGTGAATCATAAATGTGGGACACGTGTTCCGACTGATCTTCTGCTGCCAGGGAGAATACCCTTCCTTTTGTCAATTGTGGTCCTTGTTTATGTGTGTCTCATTTCTTATCTGGGCAATACCTCACAAAATGTCCTTGTTTTCCACAGTTGAGACATGCGCCAGTCTTATGACGACATTCTCCCAAGTGTTGCCACTGACAATGTGGACACACCTCTTTATCCTTCCATTGTTGCCGATGTCCATCTCGGGGTTCATACAGCTTTGGGCGCTCTTCACGACGGTGATCCCTCCCATCAGGAGCCTTATGCTGTCTCGTATCATCCCATCTAGCCTTGTCCCTGTTTTGTGGGTGTGCTGCCTCTTTTTCCTTTTGTGTCCTTCTCCAGTCCTCATGTTCCCACTTCAATTCTGATGCAAGTTCAGAGGCCTCTTGGATAGTCTTACAATTTCCCCCCATGACCTTAGCTCTCAGTCCTGAATGCAGCCCATTGACAAATCTCTTCGCCCTGGACTTCTCATTCTTGTCCAATGTACAATATTTCTCTAGCCGCAGGAACTTCACCAGGTATTGCTCTACAGTCATGCCTTCCAGCTTCAGTTGTAGGAGCTCCTACTGTTTCCTGTCCTTCTGGTACTGAGGCAGATAACGTGTTTCAAAGACTTCCTTAAAATCCCCCTAGGAGATGTCATCACATGCTGCAAACTTCGTGCTCTTCATAGCATTCCACCAGTCCTTTGCATCATCCATGAGACAATTTATTGCAAAGATGATCTTCCTCTCCTTTGAACATTGCATCTCCATGAAGATCTCCTCCATTTTCTCTATCCATCTTTCAGCATGACCAAAGTCCTCAGTTCCCTTGAAGTCTAGAGGGTGCTGCTTCAAAAACCTTTCAATCGTGTCCCTTGTCTCCTCACGTTGGTGTTCCTTACGGGCTGCTCTCATCAGGCTGTTCAGAAATTCATTCTGGTCTTCAGCAATTTCTGGCATGGAATTCGGCATGACAGGTTCAGGTGGTGAATTTGGGTTGTCGATAACTGGTGGTGCATTTTCCAATGGTGGATTGGTCATGTTCGTCTCTAGGGGTCGATTAGCACGCCTAGCAGAACGTCACAGAGGCATCTACATGTAGGGAATCATTAGTGAGATAACAATATATATATATATTCAAATTCAACTAATACCTGATGGCGTGATGATGGCTCGTGATGCTTGCACATCGACTTCTATCTATCTAGGGACAGCTAAAAAGTGTCCCTCGTTAGGCTCTGATACCATCTGTAACACCCCCAAAATCAGAACTTGCCACCTGACAAAATCATGACTCCAAAGACGTTATCACACAATATCATTACCTTTGGTTTGACCATTTGACTGGTCAACCCCAGGGCCTCATCATATAGACACCATATTTTTAAAACTAAACATCTCTAGCATATAGAAAATACTAGTAAGTCTATTACATCAATTTCAAAAGAAGACTAAAATTCATAAATAAACCATAACACAATACTAAATGATAAAGTTCAACATCCTCTCTAATTCATAAAAGACTCCAAACTGGACCAGTGACATATTAACTCGGATCCAATGCCATGTGCAAGTTGACCATCACAGACTCCATCATCATCATCAGCCATCATTCCTACCTAGTAATTTGTGTTGCCTGCAAAATTAGAATAAGCAAGGGAGATAAAACCTCCCGTAAGCAATGACGCCCAATATATAATAAGATCATAATAAAGAATAATAATCCGAGATAATTAACAATTTCTCTTTTTCTGTTTCAATTAATAATTCACCAATGTCATTCTATTCTTTTGTCTTTCTTTATTTCAATCAATCATTTCAATAGATCATTTCCTATCAATTACTTTCAATCAATCAATTTTCAATTATTTGTACATGAAGATTCCAACGATCTGGGGCCGATATGGCTAGCTAGGCCATGGGTCAACCCGAGACCCGTGAATAACTATTAAACCCAGAGAGAGCATCAATAACCCTCAGGTGATTAAAGCCTACTCTCTCTATCAATAACCAAGGACACCAATAACCCTTATAGGATTAAAGTCTGCCCTTATTTTATAACTCAGAACATCGATAACCCTTATATGATTAAATCATGTTCTCAATAACAATTGGAAAAAAAACAAATTACCCGTATAGGATTAAAGTTTGTTCTCCAAGTCCACCGGGATCTTCCTCTTCATGCATCAATTCAATCACAATCATTTCAGCTTTTAAATCCTATCTTAAGCTATGTTATCGTTTAAAGACACCTAAACCTACACCGTTCATCAGTTCATATTCAATCAATTAATACAATCACATCATCATGAAAATAAAACACATTTTCATATCTTCATGGGACAACACGACCAGTTAGGGTTAGGGTTTCGCATCTTATTATTATTATCAATATCTTCATCAAGCCTGTCACGGCCCATGAAACACTGTTCACGGCCTGTGATGTGCATATCACGGCTGTGACGACTTTCATATCGTCCTTCACGGCCCGTGATGAACCATCACGGCCCGTGATGAACCATCACGGCCCGTCAAATTCCTCTTGAACCCAGTTCACAAGCGCGATTCATCTGACCGACGATTGAACGTGTTCCGTTCCTATCCTTCACGTCCCGTGACCATTTCTCACGGCCCGTGAGATCTTCACGGACTGCTCCTCCTTCCATCACGATCCGTAATCTTTCATAACGGCCCATAAATCTCTGGTCGTGAAGGCGACATCGGCGCTCCATGTTCCTCGAAACTTCACGGCATCCTTCACAGGCATCACGCTCCACGACAGCATCTTCACGGGAGAGAACCATCACGGCCCGTAATCTTCGATTGACGATCGCAAGTCCTCGACCGTATGCAGCGTCACGGGCGTAAAGCATCATCACGACCCGCGCTTCTCAGTTCACGACCCGTGACAGCCTCATCAAGGCCCGTGACAGAACACGACGACTATTGTCCGCTCAGCCAATACGTTGCCGTCATGGCCGTGAAACCCTCTCTCACGACCGTGATGAAGCAGAATCATATTATTTCTAGGGTTAGAGATTTAACATTCTAAACATAATTTTATCTATGGTTATCTAGCATGAACCCTAACCAATGTTATCAGAACCGGACCAGACGATCAACTGGGTTACAATTGGATTGGTTGAATAGGATTCAACCAGGTTGAACCATAATTTCTTAAAATAATATTATTTATAATAATTTAAGATATATAGCATAAATAATATTATATAAAATATATAACAATAACTAACTAATAATTAGATATAATTTAAAATATTATTTATTGTATGTTTAAAATATGTGCTTACTGAAAATAATGATGATTAATGAATTATTATTATCTTTTATATGATAGTAATAATATCATATTAATTTATTTTATTTTGACTCACTCTTAATTTAATTATTTTATTTTATTTCTTTTCAATTTTCACCTTCTTCTTCTATGTTTTTTTACTAATTCACCTATATTTTATCATTTTAGTTTGTCGAGCATTATTTTTCAAATCTCTTCTATTTCTTTCAATAACTTTTGACCTTGATTTGAGTTGAATCATTTTTCTAAAAAAATATTTTATTATATTAAAAAAATAATCCGTATAAAAATGCATGAAACGGATATATTATTTATATAATACTAATAATGTTATATTAATTATTTTATACCAAATTATTGCTAAGTTTTTCTGAAATTCTTTTATTTCAACCTCTTTTTTTGTTTCCATTTCTTATTTACTCTCTTCCTATTTATTTTGTCTTTCCAATTCTTGCCAATTGTTTTCTTTTTTAAAATTTAATGCTTACCCAAAAATTATGCTATTTGATATTATTACTATACTAATAATATTATATTAATTATTTTAATTCAAATGATTGTTAACTTTTTTATTATTCTAGTTAACTTTCAATTATTATCAAATCTTTCCTTTTTCTAATTTCCATTTATTCTCCTTATTCATTCTCCTCCCATACTCTCATATTTATTCTTGTTTCCAATTTTATTTTTAATAATTGCTTTAAATTATTTTCCTTTTATATAACTTTTGCTTCCATTTTTGTAATTTCTTTTACTTTGAGTTTTTTTTCAATTTTGAACTTGAACCCATTTTGGACCGGTTCGCCGGTTTTATCCGGTTCGAACCGGTTTCATCCGGTCCAATACCACGTCCGTTTTTATATTAAAATCAGACCGGTCCAGCCACTGGTTCACGGTTGAACCGGCCGGTCCGGTCCGATTTTAATAACATTGACCCTAACATGTAAATTATTTAACATGAACATACTTATTTAAGGATTCGTCTAAAAAAGGCGGGTCTCTCTTTTCCAGAGCCCCATCCCAGAAACAGGTCAAAGAATAAGTTGAAAAACCCTGGATCAATCGAAAGTTCGATTCTATCTGAACTATTCATTTTCAAATGATACCCACATTGTTCACATAAGCAAGCATGGCATACCGCGGTCAAATAGCCAAATCCGGTTGAGGTCACACCCGTTTCCTATGAAATGAGGCATGGAACGGAGCCTTTTACATACTGAAAGTCTTTATTATGATCATAATTACATACCTTGCAATTATCTTCTATATGTCTTACGCCTTAGATTATCTCTCTCGTTTTGTGTGTTGTCATCTGCGTCACCTCCTCCTGACACCAATCCTGAGGTTGAAGTTTGAGAGAAGAAAAAAGAGAGAAGGAGAAGAGAGGTTAGAAGCTCACCTGACGGTTAGGGCAGAATTTTAAATTTTGGAGAATTATTTTCTTGTGGTTAAAGGTTTATATAGGTGAGAAATTAGAATTTTGATGGACTTTTAATTGGGCAAAAACTCTTATTTAATCATTTTTTAATTTAATCCATTCATTTATTATGACGGGGATTTGGGGTATTACACTACTTTCTCAAAATACAAAATAATATGTAGCTAAAATAAAAAAGAAAAAAAAGTAAAGGAGAAAATAGGGGGTCGGCAAAGTGCGTAGAAAGAAATGAGAAAAGGATACTTACTTCTATAAAAGATCACCACGTTAAAAATTGGAGAGAAAAAATTTAATATTCTTATTGACCAGAGCAAGTCGTCCATCTTAAACATTCCTGGAATTATGTGAAAAGACTGTCATGGACTGTCATTCTAAGATTATAGTGAAGAAGAAATCTGTCAATCAATATCCTTAAACTGTTTTTGCCGTAAAAAATATTCTTAAACTATTCAGTGCCAGAGTTCCAAGCCTAGTTCTAAGATGGTTCAGGATATCAAGCACGGCGTGCTTAGCATTGGAACATAAGACACTACAAGATTTGATACCAATTGTCAATCATGTGAACATAAATTAACGTTGATAAAAAGACATGAAACATTTTATTCCAACAAGATTCCTCCCGACGTTTTTGTTCCTTCAGAGGGATTCCTCATGGCAGTTCAAATAGTTATATATCCTGATCAGTGTAAGCTATAACAATCCTAAGATTAAAGTCAATACAAAAGCAAAAAATTAAGAGTTAGATAAAGCAAGATAAAACTTACTTGGCCAGTAAACACCGCCAGCAGACGCTGCTCTAGTTCATCCACTAACTCCGGCGAAGTTAACAGTGGAGTGACTTGCAATCGTAGTGATTGTTCTGGAAAACTATAAGTGCACTTGATACCAGGATACAATCCTCCAATCTGATCTTGCCACCCTCCTCCGGTACCCATCACTTGTTCTAAGACCAGAACCATCCTAGCAACGTTTTCATTGCTTTCATCTTCTTCGATGAGATGCAGAAGGCCCTTCACAACAGCTGCAGCTAATATGCTTGAAGTTCCGAGACCACTTCCACGGGGAACTCTTGCCCATGTATTAATTTGTAGGCCTGAGTTCGACAATAGTTTATGGTCAATAACACCCGTTACCAGTAGTGCTGATTTTACTAATCGAAAAAGGACTATTGTGTTCCTTTTCGGGAACTATTTTATTGATATGGAGACTTGGTCCCCATGACCTAACTAGCCATATTGGCACCGGAGGATAATTTGAATCTTCATGCATTAATAAAGACTCACATTGATTGATAATGAATGCTTCATATAAGGCAAGATAAATAAAGAATGATATATTGATGATGGTTTAAGTATATTGAAAAGAAAGTATATGGACCTCGCCAGATGAGACATGAATTGCTATTTTTTTCATCCATGGAGTATTGAGATTGAAAGATAAAGAATTATTTTATTAAAATATTGAAATTGTTAAAGTATTGTTAATTGATATTCTTGTTCCATGTTGAGCATTTTATTTATGTCTTTTATATATTGAGTGTCAAAACTCACGGGAGATTTTATTTCCCCTGCTAATTCAATTCTGCAAGCCGCCCTAGGTATAACTAGGTGCTGATGATGGTGTTGATGATGATGCAGCTCGTGGTGGTCTACTTGCACATGTCATAGGATCCTAGTTTAAGTTTGAGTTTTATTGATTCTGGCATAGAGAGGATGATGAACTCTACTTTTTTAGTATTCTATTGTTGGATTTAGCCTTCTATTGGAATTGATGTAACAAACTTATTAGTATTTTTTTATATGTCAAAGATGTTTAGCTTTAAAGTATTATGTTTATATGCTGTGGTCATTTAGTTGACCGGTCAAATGGTCAAATTAAAGATAATGATATTGTGTGGTAGCATCCCTGAAGTCATGATTTTGTCAGGTGGCAAGGTCTGATTTTGTGGACGTTATAGTAGCTCTCGTTTCCGATGATGCATGCACGAAGCTCGACCCTCAGCTTGTAGCATCCAGATAATTTGGTCCGATGATGAGTAATCTAAATCAACTAGTTAGGAAATCATTTGTCTACGAGTTCTAATTTTTCCCTTTCATGGTAGTCCATCTTTGTGTCATGAGAGATACATCATACGTAGAAAATATCACAAAGTTGAGTGATTCATTAATTTTCTACGTTGAGTCTGTTACTATTCTAGCTTTAGAGTTTGGCTGAAGTCCGCTTGCTGATTTGTATGTTTTGGGTAATGAAACAGTGGCTGTTGTTTCCTGTTGGTTTCCGTCTAACTATTGATGGTGTTTCGAGGAACTATCAAGCTATTGTTCTTCTTGGTGAACATTTGAATGTATTTAATCTGATCTGCAGTACCATTGCTACTATTATGGAATGCCGAACCTAATTTCTATGTATGCATAGATAGGGTTTCATGGATTGTCATTTCGCGCCTCACCGGATTGCAATTTGGCACTAAATTAACCAAGATAAACCCGAGGGTGATTCAGATTTTTTACAATATTGATTAGGTCTTAGACACTAGCTGATTCAAGGTACATGTGCTGATTTCTTTCCAATATTCCGGCTAGTCGATGTTGACGGAGTTGATTAGGGGATAGCTTGATTTCGGGGCTGCATACGGTGAGTTTTACAAGGTTAATTATGCTACATTTCGAGGTTGATTTGTTATAGATAAGGAAGGTAACACGACTAATTATTTGGATGTAGGGTTGCATTCGATACTCGAGGTTTTTTGTGTTTGGAGGTATTGGAGAGCGACTTCACCCTGATTCACACGCGGCGAGTAATAATTAGAAACTTTTAATATAATTAAGTACTTGTATAAGAGTAATAGATTTAAAGTGTTCCTTAGTTATGAGTTTGATAATATAATCATTTATTACTCAGGTTAGGTATATGAGTACAATAGGATAAATGGATTTCACATTGTATAATCATGTGGAGTTATGGTCACTCGAAAAATAGTTATCATAGATGTATAATTGTGAGTAAATCGCAATTATTAAATAAGGGTGACAAATAACTATGGAAATATCTCGTAAACTATGACTAACAATGCTCATCTAGGTCTTGCTGTTGATTGAAGAAAATGTTGAGAAGGTGTTGGACAAGGTGAGGCCGAGCTTGATGGCGGACGGAGGGAACATGGCCCTGCACCTGCCATGGTGGCGCTGGAGGAGAGTCGTCGGAAGAGACGGATCTCTTATTGTTTAATGTTTGGGATTTTTTATTTTTGATCTTTCCTTCATTAGTCTAATTTGTCTTTCCTTTATTAACCGTGATAGTTAGTTGTATTCAACAACTACGATTAAGCTGTAAAATACAGCTCAAAATTGTGTTATACAAATATAAATATATATATATATATATATATATATATATATATATATGTGTGTGTGTGCGCGCGCGCGCGCGCGCGCTTGTGTTTGTGTGTGTGTGTAGGGTTTAATGGGTGTGTAAATCACTTTTTGACTTATATTATTTCAAAATTCCAGCAACTCAAATGCATCTTTTTCTTTTGTAATAGGATCCAATTTCATATGATCGAACTATTATCCAATTCAATTACTCATTTTTCAAATTAATTTTATGTTAAAAAGGATTTAAGATTTCAATTTTTTTTCTTAAGATGAGATGATCGGATCCATGATTCTACTTTCTCAAAATACAAAACAATTTCTAGTATATACAAAAAGAAAAAATAAAAGAGAAAATAGGAGATCAACAAAGTGTGTAAAAGAAAGAAGAAAAGGTGAGATCGAGTGAGAGGGGGGAGGCACTATGGCGGCCGGTGGGAGAGAAGGTGAGTGTTATTTATATAATCGAGGACATGTGTCGGGCATCCATCAACACGATCAAAATTTATTTTCAATTTTATATAATCGAGGACATGTGTCAGGCATCCATCAACACGATCAAAATTTATTTTCAATTTTATTTACTTATTCCCCGCTTTGCGAAAAGACAAAATAGCCCCTATTACCTCTATTTAAATTGGCCCGTTACAAATTAGCCTACTACTAAGAATCAATTATTCTTAAATTAACATTAGTCAATTTTTCTTGTCTTACATAAATAAGGCACAAAATTCGAACCTCACCAAATTGAGGTTGGGTTGAGATTAGATGATGTTCGAATATATTATCAATTTGATTTGACCAAACTATGATAAATTCTATTACTCATTTTTCATATATCTTTATTTTAAAAGGTTTTAAGATTTTAATTGTTTTTATTTATTTTTCTTAGAACTTATATTGTAATTTAAGTTGAATTTGAAATATTTTTAGCCATTTCAAATGAATTTGGAGCCTACATTTGGATCGAGTTGGATTTTGAATTGCTTCCCTTGAAAATTTAATTGCAATTAAAGACTACATGAAATTATTTTTGAATGCATTTTGTTATAGAAGTATTTGGCACCACTAGATTTTTAAGACAAGTTAGCTATGTTTTTCTTTATTTTCTTTTAATATAAAAGCAGAAATTACTAAAGTGTAAAGTTCACTGAAAAATATAATTATATGTATAATTTAATAAAAATAAATTAAGTAAAAATTTAAATCAATATAGCATTACTATGAAAGATATGAAAATATGCTATAAGTGAAAATTTTTAAGTGTGAGCACGTGTAGTAATTTTAAATGATTATGATTATATTTTAATTAATATAAAGTAATAGATCTACGGTTGGGATTGGCTGCAGCAGTGTCATCTTCTACCTTGGGAAGAAATATCTACTTTGGACCGAAGAAAAAAATTTAGTGAAAAGATATTGCAAAATAGGCGTAAGTGATCTAGATTATGTCGAGGGAGAACTAATATTCTTATTGGCCATATTTCTTGGATAAAAAAGAAAATAAAGAAACATGCAAGCATTGTGTAGAAGGAGAAGCATTTGATGGACAATTGATATACATAATGTAAATAATAAAACATGGCAGAAAATATATTCGAACAAAAAAAATTAATTACTCCACTCAGCTAAAAAAAATACAGGATACAAAATTTTTTTCAGCTTATGAAACTCGCAGTAAATAATAGTATTATATATAACAATTAATGATATATTATAGATGCCATAAACTAAGATTTTAATGCAACGTGATGAGTTAAAAAATAGATAGAAAGCCATGCATGCATGCAAATCCTCCAAACGGTCAGGTGGCGAGCTCAAATTAAGCATAGTTCAGAAATGGCCCCAAACGTCCAAAAATTCCAGCGACTGAAACTGGAATGCATCTTCTTCTGTAACAGGATCCTCCACTACGTTAAGGGTTTGGCCACCTATGGAATCGATCTGCTCATCATAATATTGAGGCGTCGAGTAATCTGCTTCTGCAGCCGCTGTTATTGCCTCCAATGCCATAATTTTGTAATTTTCTTCTTCCCCCAGGGAATGTTGCATCAAGGCATTGCCGGGCGTGTCCGTGCAGATTGGAACAATGTGCTGCTCCCCATGAACCCCGACCTGATCTGCTACTATTTGCACTTCAGTTCCATGAGCATCAGAGCTTGTTAGAGAATCTAATCTTATTTTTTGTAAAGATTTAATATTATCTAGATCTGTTGTTATCTAGATCTAATCTTATCTAGATTAGTTTAGATTAGATGATCTTCTCTAGTTAGATTAGATAGACATTGGTGATTATCCATCTGATCCTTTCATGTACTATATATAGATGTACAGCCTCATCAGAATAAACATAGAAAACATTTTTCCATTCTACTCTTCTAACACGGTATCAGAGCCATAATAATATTTTTTTTCTCCTCTTTCTCTCTCACCTTCTGCAGATTCGCCGGC
>LTAE01007813.1:0-21919 GCA_001647135.1 Pontederia paniculata | reverse complement strand
CCTCCCCTCTTGGTGCCATCTAGATCCTACAAACTTTTACGATCTATTTTTATTTTTCAAACATTAAATTCAATCAACATTATCGATGATTTTAAGTTATGCAATACGGGCTTTTAAACTCATATATGCCTAATTGCTAATTAAGTTAACTATGATTATCAAGATCTTAATCTATATGATTTTAATAGTCTTAATCGATCTTGATCTTAATTTATGTCGTACAATCTTACGATCTTATTTTATTCTATATGATCTCAAATAATAGTTTAATTATTTAAAATAATGTTTTTATAATTTTAATAATAACAAATAATATAGATGGAGTTCAATATAATTTTTTATATATTTATCATATTATGATCTATTGAAGTTTAATTAAAAGATTGAGTGGAAAACATTATTAAAAATATGTCTTTTATATTAAAATATATTAATTTATAAAATTTTACAATCTTTGATCTAATTATATAATTTTTTATTTTATAATTCCTTATGATCTTAAGTAAAAATTATCTAGGCAACTTAGAATTAACCACATAACTTTTACATATTTACTTTGTCCGAGTGTAAAACAAACAGCATACAACAAACTGTAGAAAATTTGAGACAGATCTTGAGTACAATTACTGGTTAAAAGCTTGATCATAGGAAGACAGGTTGGTCTATCGTATATATGCAACTGGAGTTTTTGGCATGGAAGCTTTTGTTTCAACAAAGTGGAATTCGGAATCCTTGGCTCCGAATAAAGGAAACTAAAATTCAAAATTTCAGAGTACTGGAGATTTTTATTTTCAGAAGATATATCTTCAACCTTATGTTTTATGCACCACGCTCTATAACACCAAAACGAACTCGAAAGACACGTCGTTGAAATCATCTCCTTCACACCTCAGCTTTGCTCACACTGTGATCTGCATTTACTTGGTTGCTCTTCTCTGCGTTGTCTTCTGCAGAGCTCACTGCAACTGCATGGCCACGAGCTTCCTGACTCTTGCCCCACAGAAGCAAGTAGAGGCCAAAAACCACCAAAATAGACCACAAAACACTGCAAAGGATAAGTTGAGTTATGATTAGTGTCAACTCTTATTGCCATCCCATACACACAGAGTTTGGGGATCCAAATTAGCTCTGTTGGGGTTTGGATTTGGCTCTCAGATGCTCGTTTAGTTGATGTCATCGAATATGATAAAAGCATAGAATTTTAGCCACTTCAATGATGGAAATCAGATTTTGGGAACTTGATTATTGAATTTGAAGATTATTTCTTAGTTTCTTTTATGTGGAACATGCACATATTAACTATACCTTCCAAGATAAATTTGTTCATGCAGGAAGGAGATGCCAAAGACAGCGACCATGATCTGTACAAAAGGAGTGAATGCTGCAGTGAACACTGAGCCTCTCTTCTTCACGCACCATGACATCGCCAAGAGGCAAATTCCAGATCCCACTATTCCCTGTGTGTGTCACCAGCAATGACCATAACAAAAGCATAACTTGTTACTAGTACCCTTTTATTTCCTCATATAAATGATTGTAATGATCGTATACCCCCACAAAACCATGGTATCAGATATGTACTTACGGAGAAGACAATGGCAATGATCTCCAACTCCGTTTTCAGATGCCACACAGAGAAGTCCCTGTTGGTGGCCAAGCTCAATGCCGCTGCCTGAAGGAACCCAAGGAAGAACATGAGAGCGGTGCTCGAGTACAGCGCCGGATACTTCTTGCCGAGCTTGTACTGCAACGGAAACCAGAGCGACCAGCAGGCGCAGCTGGCGAGTACGGCGAACGATCCCATCAGCCATCTGCCTGTTGTTTCAGGCGCATCGTGCGCAGCATTCACGGTGGGTAGTTGATCAGCTGCCGCCGGCCGAGACTTCCGTGCTGGTGCATTTATCAAGGGCGCGCCCCTGTACAGCGTCAGCAGCACTGCAGCCACCAGGCATATAGTAGTGCCCAGCGCTTTCGCCTTTCCAGCTACAGCCCTCAGGTTCAGAGTCTCCAACCTGCACAGAGAGAGAGAAGAATGAATATATTCTGTACACATAAAACTTAGGAAAGCATATTATGCCTAAGGGAGGAATCATGATAGATAATCAAGCTTGCAAGATGCATTGTTTCATGTAAATTACTTTGCTCTTTGAACTCTAATCACTGTAAATATTATGGAATCTGAATCCATATACTTATATATGGAAGGGGGATTGGTCAATTTGCAGAAAGGAGATCACCTCATGACAAGGGATATCAGAAAGGTGAAGACAGGAGCGATGTTGAGGAAAGCGCATGCAAACGTCGTTGATGTGTAATGCAACCCGATAAAGAAGAGATATTGTGTCAAAGTAGTCCTGATCAAATCAGAAAAAAAAAACAGCAAGCTAATTGATCAATCTGTCTTCAAATCATTAATTAACTAGTGCTCCCTAAAATGCAGAAATCAATCAAGCTATCTCATGCCCCCTTTAGTTGCATACCCGAAAAGCGAGCTAAAGAACAGATACACCCAGATCTCCAACGTGAGCTTTGGCCTATTCTTCCTGCTCATGCAAAGGCAAGCAAATGAGGCACTGAAGCTTGAAAACTTTATCATGTTTAACTAGTGATCAATCATAATGAGCCATGCATGTAGACGTACGTACCTCTCGTAGAAACAAGCGATGGGGGCCATGAGCAAAGTGGCGAGGAGTTGGCGCAGGGTGATGAGCACCAGCTTGTCGATGCCTTGTTCCAGAGCTTGCTTGATCATTGTGTTCATCACTGCATAGCCAACATCCACAGCAAGCATTACGACGACCTGCTTCCACTCGTCGCAGCAGCAGCAACCGCCCATTTCCCCGACACCACGCCACTACTCAATATTGTTGCTTGGCTTGGCTTTCAAGTAGTATAAGTTGATTTATATACTTGATGAACGCTCAGAGGGCAAAAGAAGATATAATAACGCTTAATGGCAATAGAGGATCTTTAAAGCCATGACAATCCATGCATGTATGTTAATATAATATATATTAGCCATATGGTTTGGGCATCGAATATGTGTGTTTTATCTTTGCCCATTTGGATTGGAGATAAGAGAATACACGTTTCCTTTGTGTCAAAATTTATTGTTCTTGACGACTATCTCTACTTTCCAAGTTTCTTCTCAACGCCAAGATGATGCATTATCGAAGTTTTATGTAGGTAACCAAAAGTTCTCTTAATTAATCACTTGACTTTTAAACTTTTTTATATTTAGAGAAAAAAATTGACCAGCAATTTATCCTTTAAGTTTCGTTTATATAAATTTTTTTTGTTGAAAATCTCACTAGTATTTGACGCGGAGATGACATAGATTAGTCGAAATATTTTTTTATGAATTATGATGATAAATGAAAAAATATTTTTTAAAAAAGAAACTAATATTTAGTTTTTCCACACATCCCAAACTGTGAAATGTATTAAGTTGATTTTTCACCAATTGTAATACTATCGATATTCAAGTCCAAAATGTCTTCTAATGAAATTTAACTCAACAACTAAACCAAAAGAAACTATTTGATCCTTATTTTTAAGGCATAAAGTGTACTTAATCTAAGCAAATTATTCCGAGGTTGAAAGCTTTAACCTAAATCATGCAATATGTGTTGGTTAGCGGATTGAAAACCCAAAAATATTTTAAAAAATAATATCTACTTCCACTTTCACCATATTTAGTAAAGACCTTTTGAATAACGTGCTAATTATAACATTACAAGAAATTATACGTTACCAGAAAAGGCAATATAACATTATAGTTGATCATATTCACTGCAAAGACTCTTAATTGAAGTAGCTAATTAAGCTTAAAAAGAAATGTATCAAGAACAAAACCTATTGTAAAATACTGAACATTAATTTGTACAATTGTAAGAGAATGAAATTTATTTTTCTAGTAATAAGTCAATTAAAACCATTATCAGGGGATACAACTTTAACGGCTACTCGAGCCTAACAACTTATCATCATGCTAGCTAATCTGGCCTGTCAATAACAATTGTGCAATCAAAATATTAATGAATCATGACATACGCAATAAATATAATATAAATGTCAATTAAATAATTCAGATGTACACAACATACAAAAATGTTACGTATTGGACAGGAAAATTTAGTAGCAATCCTGAGAAAAAAACACTCACGCGCGCGCGTATACATATATATATATATATATATACATATATTATATATATCCCACAAATATTCTCACGCTAAGGAAACTTTATTTACAACAATGAAACATATTTTCGGTAATAATCAATATACTTTTAGTGAAACCACGTTGAATCGAGCTTGTCGATGACTCAAGTCAAATATGTGCTACTGAACAAAAGGAAACGTGAGATACAACAGGGCAAATAACAGCCCTCTACCATGGAATATATTTTACTCAGTTTCAGCATGCCGACTTCGATACCTACAACCAAGGAATACACTATTCCAATTTCATAATCAACTATTCAAAAGATTCAAATGAGGTTATCCTGTGCTCAACAAAAAGCAAAATGACGGGAAAAAAATGCAATTCAATGTTGGGCAACGAATAGATTCTGCAACCTGATTAGCTCATACTTTATGCTAAATGCAACACTAATGCAAGCACCCCACTTTAAATCCTTTAAATTCGTTATTAGCAAATCCTACTTTTCTTTATTCTCGGAAGTAGCAACTTCAAGTGTTACTTTTCCCAATAAACAAACAATAAACTTCAAGTGTCACTTTTCCCAAGGCCCCCAATAAATGAGCATTGATATCCGAGATGAAAGAAAAAATTGAAGTAGATGAAAGATTGTAATCCAAATTTAAGCAGACTAATTGTCCACAACACCTGTACGCAAGGCACAATTGTCAATAAGTGCCCTAAATCCAGAGTATCAAGTATCATTAAAAGTATTAAGGGAGACAAATCCTATGAAAATTTTGAGAAATATTACATAGTAGGGCAAGAAGAAAAGAAAAATTAATCATGAGCCCTATAAGATGGTTACAACTGAAACTGAGTTTGATCACCAAATAGTACCTACCCTTGAAACAAAAAAAAGTATTTAAAAATAATAACTATAAAATAACACCGTTAAAATCATGGTTCAAAAGAATTCAGTTGTTTGATCATTCCTAGCTTTATTTCACTACCTGCAGCTTTTCTCCTTTCGGTACAACATTCCTTTGTGTGGCAGGCATCACTGTGAAAATTAAGGCATTGGATGCCCCTACAACCCTAGTGGCTAAAGCAAGAATATGGCAACCAAGGAGATGCAAGGGACTCAAATCTGGAACACTAACAGGTTTCACCAGATGCTCGTGAACGAGAGAGACTGATCAACAATAATGAACTCTCCCGGAAGGACAGTCAATGGCAACTACAAAGAAGTTTAGAAAATGCCACAGGTCTAGTAGTTCATTCCACATAGTTATATAAGAAAGTATGGATAAAAAATGTTTATAAATAGCTAACCAGAATAATGAAAAGGCATACAAAAATTATGCAAAAAAATGGCCAATAAATATGTGACAAATAAGAAACAAAAATGGTATTGATCCAAACATAACAACCGGAATATTATAGGATAAACTTTAAAAAAAATTTAACCTAAATGGAATGAGAATCTTAACATCAAGTTCTAAACAAAACTTCAAACACCTAGTTGTTGGCAACAAAGATATCTTATGGGATTGCATCAACCTCGTAGCCAGTGTTTTTTCACGATTCATCAACCATTGTCCCCTTCTCACTAACATAGATACCGTCCAAAAACTTTCTGATGTCCTTGTTCTTCACGTGACATTTCTGAAAAAAACAGGGAGTTCTTAGATTCCTAATTTTTTACATTCTACCAAATGATAAGTTGAAATTAAGAAAATGATGAGTATTTAATAAAATCTCACCTGATTAATCAAAGCAGCAGAACGGGAAACAAGTTCAACATCATTGCCATCAAGGACGAGCTCATCCTTGACCTTCTCAGATCTTAATATAGTTACCCCTTCAAGCATGTCCACTTTACGAACCTGTTAAAAATCACAATATGAGAATACAGTCAAAAGTATAAACTAAAGTACCATCTGCAGAGTGTACTCGGTAATGTAACATTTTCTGAAGTATAACATTGTTTACATAAAGATAGCATACAGAATACTCTTTTAGGATGTGTTTGGATTGAGGGGAAAGGAGGATAATGGAAGGGGAGGGTAAAAATTATCCTTGTTTGGATAAAAAAAAATTGTAGGGGAAGTTAAAAATTAACTTCCTTTCACCTCCTAACTAACTAAAAATTATAACCCCCAAATTCGGGTTGAATGGAGGGTAAAATTCTTTACCTTCCATTCCCTTACTTCTCATTACCTTTCCCTTCCCTCTCCTCCTTTCCCTTCCTCTATCCAAACATACCCTTAAATACTTAAATAATTACTAAACCAACAGTAACAAAGGCATCGTAGCAGCAATAAAACCATAAATGAATATAAAATGTGATGTTCTCTTATAATTTCAGAATTTCTCCTAGAGTACTGATTTGCCTTTGAAGGCTGCTGCAAGGAAAATAAAAGATGCCTTGAACACCATAGATGTCAGTAGATTGTAAATTGAATTAAAAATTAACAAATATTGTTAAATTATATGTGCTACCAACAATTCTAAAAATTTAAGCCGATAGGAAAAGCAAAATCTTTATATTTATATTCTTAACACTTCCCCTCGCTGGTGGGCTGCTGGCAACTTTGATCTAGCCCAAAGTCAAACACATTCACAACTAAGGGAAGAAATTGATTTTTAATACGAGCAAGTTGAGGTTTGAACTCAGCATTTATACCATATGTCAAATTAAATATGCTACAAACAATCCTAAAAGCTTAAAACGACAGAAAGAACAATGTTTATATATTTATATTCAACATCTTTATATTTATATTCTTAACAGATATAAAGCCAATATTCAAAAGCAACTATTTTCTTTTGGGCAGAAAAGGAAAACTTGCCAATTGAAGTGCAGATCTTGTTATCAAGTATAACATTAGAAGCATATGTAGACCTTATGTATTGTAAATCAAAGATGTTACTAACTAGATGAGCAGTGAGAATATCAACCCAGTTACAGAAAGGGAAAAAAATCAAAGCACTTTCCAACTTGATTACTTCAACATTCTAAAATTTCATTGTGAACGCATGTTGAGATGCAGTCGCAGAGTTAGACCAGTTAGCATTTAAGTATCAAGGGTTCTTCAAAAATTTCTTTAAGGGGCAAAAAGACGAGTATATTATTGCTAGCATCCAAATCGATTAGAGATTTACACATATAATCGAAAAGGAGAATTCCTAGAGGTGGAGTGGAAACTGTGAAAACTCAACATTGAAACATGATGCGCGCCAAGATAAATTGAAATATAACTAGTAGTCTTATGCAAAAAAAATCACAAAAAAAATAATATCTAGAAGAGGGAGAGGACAAGGCACCTTCTTCTCCCCAAGGAAGTTACGGATCTCAATGGAGGTGTTCCCGTTGGTGATGGAGGCATTGATGGGGAAATGGGCATAGACGAACCGCATCTTGTAGCGGTAGCCTTTTGTGACGCCGGTGATAAGGTTCTGGACGTGGCTGATGGCCGTCCGGATCGCCGCAGTCGTCTTCCTCGAGCCGAACCAGGCGTCCACCTTAAGCTTCCTCTTGCCACCTTCCTCCTGGATGAGCTGGAAGTCCAGGTTGAGGTGCTTGAAGTCGCGGACGAGCTTGCCGCGGGGACCTTCCACCTCCACCACCTTCGCCTTCACCTTGACCTTGACATCGTCGGGTATATCCATGATCTCGGACGACAGGATCGTCTTCATCTTTTCCGGCGATGGCGGCTCTTCGCTTTGCTCCTAAATCGAATGGGACTGAAAGGGAAATAGAAAGAGGCGACGAACGCGATCTTCGTAGGGTTTTATGTGCGAAGAATTTAGTTAGGGTTCGGTGATGTGCGGTGTTTTGCGCATAGCTGCGTGTTCCAGTGGGCTTTTCTGATGACCAGATCCAAAAGAGGGCTTTCTGCAGTGATGAGCCCATTTATTTTTCTTTGATATATTAATTATACCAAGAAATAGTTTCCCAATGCCCTGTTTGATTAAGGAGTAGTTATTCAAGGAATAAACATATTTATTCTAATAGATTAATTATTATTTTGGGGATTGAGCCAAAAATAAGCAATTCTCAGAAAAAGGTGAAATTATTTATCTCACAAAAAGTTACTATTCATCATAATATCTTTTTTTTTATTAATGGCAAGATTACCCTTCATAATTTTTTGTGCAAATCACCTTGTTTGGTATAATAAGAGAGAATAAACCTCTATTCTACTTCTTATTCTAGATTCAAACATGGCCTAAGGCTCTGTTTGGCTATTTCAATACTGTCCATAGAATAGAGTTTTTTAATTCAGCATTTATTCCAACAGTCTTAATTCATGGAGAATAGGCTTAATCTTACCTAGAGCAAGAACAACTTGCTCTCACCTTTTTTTTTATTACTGTCATCATTGTAGTGAGACTCATATATCAAAAAAAGGTTGTTTGGTTAAAAAGTGGGGAATAAGACTTTAATCTTGATCTTATTTTCAACCAAACGGGACCTTAATTGAATAGGTTCATGATGAATATAAAATTATCAATTTAGTTCGCTATTATTCAAACACTAATTTAAGAAAAATGTTTATGTAATTAGCAAAGAATTTAATGAAGTTGTATTGAAGTACATTGTATTTTTTATTTATCTTTATGTAAAACTATTTTATTTATCTAAAATAATCTATTGCACCTGGCACTTTATTATCTTTTAGACAATGACATATACTTTGTAGTTATAATTTATGATAAAAAATATAGAGCTAACTTTTTTACAAAGTTGTATGATTCTAAAGAAGAGGCCGAAGACCCTCGAATGTTAGTTAATTAAGGCAAAAAGTGGTGCAGTGGTTGTGGCATGGTCGCAAAACAACACGAGGCCATTGCAAAGGCGAACGTGGTAACATACTATCATGAAGCCCCAATTAAATGAGTGTTTTGGCGAGATGGTTGGTTGCTCCATTTGCTTCACGGTGGACATGTGAGATCTTTACGTCCTAGGTGCGCTGGAGTTGTCTGTGGATGTCCGCGACTAAGTTGACAATGTGAAGGGGGGGCGCTTTTGAGCGAATGTTTATGAGGATGACAATGAACTCACAGTCAATTTCTACAATGATTCATTTGAATCCATTTCTCCAAGCTATGTTTAGCCCATGATGGACGCTGGTGAGCTCGGCTTCTANCGAATGTTTATGAGGATGACAATGAACTCACAGTCAATTTCTACAATGATTCATTTGAATCCATTTCTCCAAGCTATGTTTAGCCCATGATGGACGCTGGTGAGCTCGGCTTCTAATGATTCATTTGAATCCATTTCTCCAAGCTATGTTTAGCCCATGATGGACGCTGGTGAGCTCGGCTTCTAGTGCAGATATTGAATCGATGCCTCTCAAGAAGCCAAGGAGTCATTGACCACCATGGTCATGTATCAGGCCTCCCACTCTCGCATGTTGGCGATCGAAAAGTTATGGAAGCCCCATCGACATTGCACTTCACCTAACCACTTGGGGATTTGCTCTAGGCCCCTCTAGCGCATTATGACTAGCTCTATTACGATGGAAGATACTCCATTTGTTGGCCAATGAGAGTGAACCCGCATTCTAGATAACCATGTTTGTTGGTCTTGTTGGTGGTTGAAAATTTTCATTGAACATTAGATGATTCCTTCAAACCCAGCATCGCCAGCAGGTGGTGTCGAAGATAAGGGGCCAAGGGGCCTCACTAACATGTTTTGTTAGATCTTGAAGGTTGAGTAGTAACCAGTTCGTTAGAGGCACTATGAAGAAAGCAACTTGGAGATGGTTGGGCATGATTGATCGCCAGATTTGCATCACCCAACTACAATCTTTCAGCATGTTCATAACCGATTCAGAGCGAACATTACATCTTGGGCAGGGAACATCATGGGTGACTAGATGCCTTTGTGACTGTTGAATGTTAATGAGGATTTTGGTGTGACATACAAGCCAAAAGAAGACTCGAATGTTTTGAGGTCCCGACCATTTCCAAATTAACCTCCGGAGACTTCAAAGACAAGATCTGCAAGGACCTTGTAAAGCATGGTAGACTGATTTAGTGCTATACTTCATTAAGTTTCAAGGGGCCAGTACAAATAGTATTGAAGATATCTAATGGGAAACTCTCCTTTATGTAGATTTTGAACTAATTTTTTTTTTACTGTGCAAGTAATTTTTTCTTGAAATGTATTTTTCAAATATCAATATACCTATTTTTTTATGAATTCTAGAATACTTCATCATATAAGCTAATCACTTTGTTGTAAAATTCCTTACCATTAGTTTAGATTATCATGATTTGAATTGTAATAGGAAATGATCCCTTAATATTTTTATGGATATTTGGGACAATACAAATGACTTTTTCGCCTAAATGAAACTTGACCGTGAATTTTTTATATAATTTTTGGTACCATTTGTCATAAATGGATTCAGTCAGATGAAATTGTGGTAATTTATGTTTTATGTAAGTGGATTTATAAGCAGAATCGCTTATTAAGATAAGTAGATTAAAAATAATCATTTATGCTCTCATTTTTTGTAATAAGTTTCAGATTTTTGTCACTTCAGTTTATTTCAGAAATAAATAGTTTTTTTCATCATTTAATTTTATTTGGTGATGCTTTTATTTTTTTTTTCCGATGATATTAGGACTGGGATGCACATAAGTCGAGTCTAGATAGGTCAATCCTCAAATAAGCTATACCAATTTGAAAAAAAAATAAACTATGTCATAAGTCTATTATGAATTTAAAATTTAATTTTAACTTTGATTGGATTTAAATGCTTCACCTGATTTAATAGTTTATTAAATTCCATTTATTAATTAATATATACTTTTAAAGCGAAAATAAAATTGTATTTATTATATCCGAAAAGAAAAGTATGAATTCAGTATTTAAAATTGAAACATTAATTACTAGTCGTTTTTTTATTAATGTACCAAACACTCATTGATCTTTTATAATATTAATAACGTAAGTAAATATAAGTTGATCTTAGATCTAATATAAGCAGCGGTCAAAATTGTAGTTTCAATTATTTATTAAACAAATGGAGTCAAATAAAATCTAAAATAGTTCTTGCCGCCACTCACGAACCACCATTTCGCATTTCCAAAACAAGAACAAAAACTTCTGCTCTCTGTCTTGAGGAATAAGAAATCGAGCTACTGATTTATAAAGTTAATTCACTGAATTAGAATAAAATGTTTATGCTTCTATTTTTGGTTGAAATAAGATTCAAGTTTTAATGTTCACTTTGTTTTAGTTATTTTTAGCGAAGTTTTATTTTATTTGGTGAAGTTTTTATTTTATTTTATTTTATTTTATTTTTCTTGCCTGTTACGACTTCCGCGCTTATATTAGTTGCCTATTTCGCATCTCTAAAACGAGCCCAAAACCTCTGCTCTCTGTCTTGACGGAGAAGAAATGGCGATGCTGAGGGCCGCAAAACCCCTCCTCCGCTCCTCCCTTCGCTCCTCTCTTCGCCCCTCCTTCGCCGCCGCCGCTACCTCCGCCTCCGCGCTCTCCGGCCGCGAGCTCTTCCTCCTCTCCCCTCCTGACGCCTCCCTCCCCGTCTTCCTCCCTCGACACTACCGCGCCGGCGGCAGCCGCTTCTCCCGCGACGACTTCTCCTCACCAAGGTAAACCCACTTCTACGCGCCCGTCACCTGTTCGACCTTTTGCTTTCGAGACCCATCTTTGGCGAGTCAATGCGAGCTTTCTGATTTCAAATGGTAGGCACGAGCAGTTGACGCCGCCAATCAACTGGGGGATCCGCATCGTCCCGGAGAAGAAGGCATACATCGTCGAGCGGTTCGGAAAGTACCTGCGCACTCTCGATTCCGGCATCCACCTCCTCGTACCGTTGGTCGACCGCATCGCCTACGTCCACTCCCTGAAGGAGGAGGCCATCCCCATCCCGGATCAGTCGGCCATCACCAAAGACAATGTCAGCATCCTCATCGATGGAGTCCTGTACGTGAAGGTTAGTCGCTCGGTTTCTATCTTTAAGCACAATTCCGGAAAACTGACGGTATTTTATCATCGATCGGATTGCCTCGTTTATCCTGAATCGTTTTGCAGATTATGGATCCAGTTTTGGCCTCCTATGGCGTTGAGAATCCAATATATGCAGTTATTCAGCTGGCGCAGACGACGATGAGGAGCGAGCTGGGCAAAATCACCTTGGATAAGACGTTCGAAGAGAGAGATACCCTCAATGAGAATATAGTGGTATAATTTCATTCTTCTAGTTTTCCACAGCCTTCCATCTTTTCGCTGTATGAATGTACTCTGGTTATGATGTATCTTCTTTATGGAAGTTCTTTTCTGAATTAAATTACTCAATTAACCCAAGTTTACGTATGGTGGTTTCATGAATTTCTAAGTATATGTTTTTTTCTAAGAACTTTATCAGTTATATTGCTAAGTTATTTTGAATCTATATAGTAAGGAGATTGAAATATTCGTGAGAATTCTTGTTCTGTTCAGTTAGTTCTTTGGTGAATCTTATTATCTTTATTGATTCTTTAGCTCTGCCTTATAGTTGGTAGCTAGAAGGTTTTGTTTTACCCTGAATTTAAGAATCTTGTGAAAAGATCATCGATATGACTTGTGAAGTTCAGTTATGTGCTTTTGCCTTTTAATGAACTATTGAAAACACATTGTTATCCTGTTCGTTTGTGAAAGATTGGAAGCAGGTCCTTTAGTTAGTTAGAGTATTTTTTTCCTTTGTTTTACAATATCTGTCAGCAATATTCAAGTTTAGTTGGCACCAATATGATTACCATAATCCAATATGGTGGCATAGCACAGATCGCTGTTTACGTTTTGCATATTCTATAATTATTCATGTTCTCTAACAGAAATCAATCAATGAGGCAGCTTCGGACTGGGGACTTAAGTGCTTGCGATATGAAATACGTATGTAAAATAAGTTTGAAAAACTTTGCTTCTAGATGCATATGATCTATCAACAACTTCTATCTCTCTTTGACTGAGCAGGGGATATATCTCCTCCATCTGGGGTGAAGGCTGCAATGGAGATGCAAGCTGAAGCTGAAAGAAGGAAACGTGCTCAGGTTCTTGAGTCTGAAGGTAATTATTTCTTATACAATCATCTTATTTACTTGATATGGCATTAGGTTGCAGTAGTTATCACTCCATTTCTAAGTTTTTTTACTTTTCTTGAAGTTGTATATGAGAGCAATATAACATCATTTTTCATATCAAGATTATTCATCTAAGTAATCTTACTAACTATATTTGACATTTGTTACACAATTCTCAGAAAGTTTCATGATGTGAGATATATCGTGCCTAGTGTTTTTTGGTGCAAACAAAGATTATGCACCAACATTAGTTTTATTTGTAACAGTTGGCGTTTACAACATCTATTCCATGTGAGCAGGAGTAAGACAAGCTAACATTAATATTGCTGATGGGAAGAAAAATTCTGTCATATTAGCATCAGAAGCTGCGATGATGGATCAGGTTAACCGGGCAAAAGGTATCACATACCAAGATTCCTATTTGTGTAGTTGTTTTCTTTTAGACCATCATCTTATCAATATTCTGTTTTTTTATTAATTTAGCATTATAAACTATTCTTTCTTGATTTCCCCCTAAAATTATAGAATAATTCATTCAAGTTGCTTCACATGAAAATGAAGTTTTGGCATTTAAAAAGAAAGTGAAGTATCCATGTAAATGTTTGAACTTTGAAATTCCACACAATTATATCTTGTGCAATGCCTCTCTTCTCATGATTGTCTGTTGATTAGGCTATGTATATAATTGTAGAAATACCACAAGCACCAGGAATACATTTGTCTGTTACACAAAAGTTTGATTTGATTTCTGCGTTCGCAAAAAATCTATTCATACTCTCCCTCAAAAGAAAGAATAAAAATTCTATTCATACTATGTATATCAGCTTTAGTGGGTAAATCTTTTCAAGGATATTGAGTGTTCCCCCAGAGAAAAGAACAGTATATTTACTCATTTTTCTTTCCCAGCTCTTCTATTTTCAGTTGCATTGTATTGAAACCTGAACCCTCTCTCAATTTTTCTGACTTTCTAGAGTTCTAGACTTCCCATTTTGCAGTTCGGTAGGTCACCTTTCCATACGCTTTTTTTGGAACCTCACTTTCAAACTTTGGAATGAATACTCTGAAGTTTATGCTTAGAGATTTCAAGACCGAATATCTATATGCAGTTTTATGTTGAAACATTTCTTTTCCTTTTAGGGGGATGTTTACTTTATATGTTATATTATATTAGTTAAGTATAATTATTTCTGTTAATCATCCATCCATCAAGCTTCAGTTAACACTTTTTGCAAAACTCATACATCCATCACACTAGCTGCTAGTTTAATTGCTCCTTTAAGCCATGTATGGGTTTCAGCAGGTTTATATCTGATTCAAGGCACTAGGGTGTTGTGACCTGATCAGGTAGGCGTGAGATTCTAAATAAGAGAACAAAAGTGTGGGTCTTTAGTTTTGTTATATTCACAGAGGAAATTTGCTTCATGGGGTATTTCATTCCAAAAAGAAATTCTGATGGTAGTAACGACATTTATCGTTCATTCTTGCAAGTACTTTGTTAGTTCCAAATGCCACACATACGTTTCTTGTGATTTTTATTTTAAGTTAATTGCAAAAGCATGTTTTTTCATGAACCAAATCATTATGTAATATCTAGTTTTCATGAACCAAGCATGTTCTACTTAATTTCAACTGTCATATTTGACTTATTCGTCAATCACTTCAGATTGAGGTAACTTATGACACATGTTTTTTTGTCGTTGGTCATAATAGGAGAAGCTGAAGCAATCCTTGCTAGATCAAGTGCAACTGCAGAAGGGCTCAAGATATTGTCGACGGCCATAAAAGCAGAGGGAGGTTCTGAAGTAAGTTTCCCAGTTTTTGCTTTATTTTAATAAAGTAATGAACTCACAGTGCAAAAATTAAGTTGCGACCATGATTTCTTAGCCGTTTCTGTATTGTGAAGTTCATTACATTAAATGGAGTTGAAACTTTATTAAGAATCAACCAATTATAAGATAGTTTAAAGTAGAGATATTGATGTGCTGTTGTCATAACTTCTGATTACATAACCCTTAAAATCATTGGTAAAAGCAATTGTCTCTAAATTTTAATATGTTATCTTCCTGATGTTCAATTCTGTCAAAAAAAACTTCAGGCGGCAAGTCTACGAGTTGCTGAGCAGTATATAACAGCTTTTGGTAGCATAGCCAAGGAGGTAATACAATAAGATTCAAGAACCCTGTAAAAAGTTTCTGGAACTGTAACCAAAGACTCACAACTTTATATTTGCTTCTCCAGGGGACAACCATTTTGCTTCCAAGCACTGTGGGAGATCCTTCTTCTATGATAGCTCAAGCTTTAACAATATACAGAAAACTTAATGGCGGCAATTTGAGTCCAATGGAAAACCCTCAATCACATTTATCAGAGAGCAAAAAAAATGATAACGTTGGAAGGTCAGATGGGACTGAAGGTCGCCTTACAGACAGAGAATCTATTCCAGCTGCCAATGCTGAATACAGTGAAAGCACTTTCTCGCTCCAAACTCCACCAAGGGATTGAAGTTTGTGTTCTCTTTTAAACTACAGATGAGACAATCTGACAGTAAAGTTCTGCTTTGTCCTTGGGCAAAAACCAAAGTACATGCGGATCCTTGTTAAATTGATTTTGATGGTTCATTGAAGATAAATAATCCCCCACAAAGGAAAAAATGAAGGTACTACTAAATATCTTCCTTTGTGTATGATTTGACATATAAAAAAGTCTCATCACATGATAATGTTTCAATTTTACGTGGCAATCTTACTGAGCTGATGATTGGGCATGTGCTCACAGGTGTTGATGTCAGATTTACCGTTTAGTTAATTATTACTGAAAAATGGTTTATGAATTATTATTACTGAACAATGTTTTATGAATTAAATGGTTTATTAAATAGACCCTCAATCATCCACCATATTTTGCAAAAAGGAAATGTCAATTTATTTAGAAACTTTAAGTTATCCTTACAATCTGAGACTGGTCTTGAATTTTGTTTATCTCCATTTCTTTCTTTCTATTCGAGGCTTAAACTGCTCGTATGAGTGTCTCTATCATGTTAGGCGCGGTTTTAATTCTGGGTCTGTCTTTTCACACTTTCCGCGTCATATTTTTCTATTTCAGTTTTTTAGCATTCATCTTTTTCATTTGGGATATATCCACATTCATCTTATAAGTACTCAACTTTAACATTTGACTTGTCTGTTTAATCGACTTCTGAACAGTAGATTGCTGATAGCAATTTGCTATTTGATCCAAACTAGTATTGTCTAATTAATCGTTGAATCTGCTTTATTGAACCGATACTGGTCGAAAGTTGATCCTCATCTTCCTGAACAGAATAGTTCATCTATTAAATGAATAATATCATCCGAACAAAACTCTCAGCTTACATTAGCTCTCAACTGTGTTCAGATTGGAGCTTGACGTATCATTAACTGTGTGCAACAGTTCTGATTTGTTTTCGAAATTACCATTTTGAAGATATATTACTCTTCACCTTTGTCTTGATGGCAAAAAATGGTATCATCATTAGAGTGCATCAAAATATCATGTTTCATGTCTATCCTTTCCCTTTTCTTCATCAAACCTATACTTCCTTGCTGTCTCCAATTAACTGTCATTCTCAATCTGGTTAGCGATTGTGGAAGAAGATTAATGTTTCACTTTAAAGGTCACAGGTACACCAGTAAAGTTGAAAGGAGAGAGAGTCGTCTATCTCCTTTAATTACTTGATGTCATAGGATAAAGTTCAAAAAGGTCAATGTTATTAATCAAGGTTGGTTGGCACAGATGGTTAGCGGGTCTGTGTTCTAGGTTGAGGGACGAGGGAGCTAGTAGCTCCGAGTTCGAGCTTCAGAGTCGTCACTTTGATCAAGATTTACCTTTGTCGCCACCCGTCCGAACACCGAATTAGTCAGATGCTAGTAGTTCTAAATTACCGTGGGTCTCTAACCGTGACCGAAAAAAGGTCATGTTATTTTTTTTCTCTATTATAACGGGAGGTTCCTGATATGATAAAAAAAGATAAAAGGTACACAAGTTTTATTAGTGAAAATAAAACTCAATTTTTGTTTGGTACTTAAATCAAGAGATCAGCCATAACGAAATTTCAATATTTTTCCCCACCATTTAGATCACAGACGTGTTCACATTTTACTCTTGTAAACGACACACAAAAAGTTCACATTTTTAAGGCATACAATGACGGATTACCTGTGTATAATTTTTAAAGTTATAACAAATTGTGTTCTCAGATAATTTGCACCACCACATAATATACAGGAAGCCATTTTTTTTTATAAAAAGGCAATGCAATGTTAATAAATTCTGCAACATCATAATTTATTACAGAAAAAAAAATTAAAAAAAGATAAACAAATGCCTCAAGCGTACAAAAGAATTATTTCAATGACCAGGAAGTTTAATCCAAATCTTTTCAGAAATCAAAGATTTAATAATTTTTATTCTAATGGCATTTGTTAGCCTTTGACGCTGCACACCTTCCTGATGTGCCCCTGCGTGCCGGTGAGAACCTGGATGGCCCCAAGCTTCACCATGGAGTTCCCGAACATTGTGGGGAAGTCGACGGCGCCGGTGGCGAGCGACTTCACCGTGACGTTGGTCATCCCGCTCAGGGCGATGGTCTGGTCGATGGGGAGGACGCCCCTCCTCTTCATGATCTGGTTGTAGAACCCGTTGTCCACTTTGCTCGGCGTCAACTGGTCGAGGTTGACGCTGTTGTCGACCGTCGACTTCAGAGGGCACCGGGCCTTGAGCGCCGCCAGCAGCGCCGGGTCCATGGTGGGATCCGCCTTCCCGGTCTTGTTGTAGTTGTAGAGGCGGCTGGAGATGACCGAGCAGTGAGTGATTCCGACAGTGTGGCCTCCTGCAGTTTTTTTTTAAAGGAAAGATTCATTCATTAAGTTAGATAACCAATATTGTCTTGGTACAAAAGAGGCAAGAGGCCTTGAGGTGGCTGCTCTTAATAAAAAAGTGCACAAAATTATATCTTCCTAAATTTGCTAAGTAGTCTGTTGTTGCATCAGGGAGTATACGAGAGAGAGACTGTGGATGAGGGCCTCCTGCAGTTTTTGGACAGGACATATTCAGGCATTATTAATCATCTCATCCACAGTCTCTCTCTCTCTTTCTCTCTCTCTACTTAACACGTACCCATAAGTAGAACGAAGTCTGTGGTACTGAGTCCTTTGCTAGCAAACATGGAAATGGCCTGGCGCACTGGTATGTCGGGCGCAGGAAGATTGGCCAAGGCGGCCGAAGCAACGGAGATGTTGCCGTCGCGTCGCCCCATCTGAACCTCGTACCGCTTCCCTCCGCCCTTCATGCGATCGAACAATTTAGTGTCACATTGTGTGCATGCATGCATGATTTTTCTATTTCCCTGTTACATATATACACGTACTAGCTGTACATGTAGTTTCGGATCTCTTACCAGGACGACGGCATCCCTCGTGGCGGCGATGATGATGTCGGAGCAAGAGATCACGCCGGGGCATACCTTCTCCAGGGAAGCCTTCACTTGATCGATAAGGTCGTAGCCTCGCACGCTAAGATTGGGGGGCGCAGTCTTTTCCGTGCCAGATCCGCTGAGGAGGATCGAAGCATCGCATCCCTGTGCCATGCGTCGATCAGTGTACAAGAAGTGCTCCGAAGGATAACGAGAGGCTACTCGCGAGCAGCAACCCGTGCGTTGCATGTAAAAGATGTATGTAATAGTTCGATGTATATATGCCGTGCAGGCGTGCATGCAGGCGTACCCTAACGAAGCAGTCGTGGAACTGCATGCGGAGGAGGGCGGCGACGATGGTGGGATCCCTGGAGAAGCGCGCGGCCACGACGCTTCTGATGGCAGCCTCGACGTCCGTGCCATTGCACTTCCCTTTGTAGAACCCCAGCTGCAGGGCAGCGTTGCTCGAGGAGATGTTTATGGCGAGCAGCAGAACGAGAAAGGTCGCGGCGCCAAGCTTGCTGACCATCTCTCTCTCTCTCTCTCTCTCTCTCTCTCTCTCTCCCCCTCTCTCTCTCTCTCTCCTCTAAATAAAGTGCAATTAGGACGTATGGAGGAGGGGTTGATGAGTAGTGATAACTGCCACCTTTATATAGTCAAGGGAAGGTATGCAAATTAATTGCGTTTTAATCTTGGGGGGCTTTTAATTTGACGTGCAATGGTGTTAACATGTTGCAACGTGCAATCCTATAAGGTTTGTTGATTACATAGTTCCAGCCATCGGGAGCCATTTGGACATATTCTTATAGCAGAAGCAGAAAAAAAAAGGGGGGAAAATAGCTGCACAACATTCGAAAATTGTTTAGGTGGAAAATTAAAAAAATATATTTCCCGTTAACACATTCTAAAACTATTTAAATATCAAGTTAATATCGAAAAAAACGTAGTCGAATATGTGGTTGATAAGTAGAAGATCAAGTTAATTCTAAAACTATTTTGCACGTCGGCAATTATTAGAAATTAGTTGCACAATTTTTTTGCTTTCCACTTGTGACGGAAAGTGGTGTTCATTAATAATTCGTGGACACGTTGTTGGATGGCTGGATTAGTTAATTTTGGGTAGGTGGAGTTTGGAATCGACAAAGTTTTCCAGTATATTCAGTATAGTTGTAAACACACTGTTCGAAAATAAGTTGCTTCAGAGTTTTTAACATCGTCAGATTTTTCGACAAGTTCAAATAAAATATATCGATGGCACTCGGTTCATGTAACGCCCTCAAATTCAGCCACTTGGAAGAATGTGAATCTGACGACATTGTTAACTTATATTTTTTACTATACTTTGATCAATCCACTATATTAGGACCTATACCATATGCAAGTCACTTCATTATAAACATCATCACGTTATCGCTGCATCATCACTATCTATTTGAATCTATTTGCCTACAGAATTAAATTTGTAAGAGAGATAAACCTTCCGTGAGTTTTGACACTCAGTATGTAAATGATCATAAATAAAGAACAATAATCCGAGATAATAAAATAATTTCTCTTTTTCTGTCACAATTAATAATTCATCAATGTCATTCTATTATTTTGTCTTTCTTCTTTTCAATCAATCATTCCAATCAACCATTTTCTATCAATTACTTTCAATCAATTAATTTTCAATTATTAGTACATGAAGATTCCAACGATCCGGGGTCGATATGGCTAGCTAGGTCATGGGTCAACCCGAGACCCGTCAATAACAATTAAATCCAAAGAAAACACCAACAATCCTCAAGGGATTAAAGCCTACTCTCTCTATCAATAACCAAGAACACCAATAACCCTTATAGGATTAAAGCATGTCATTTTTTAATAACTTAGAACACCGATAACTCTTATAGGATTAAAGCATGTTCTCAATAACAATAGGGAAAATACCAATAATCTATATATGATTAAAGTCAGTTCTCCAATTCCATCGAGGCCTTCCTCTTCATTCATCAATTCAATCACAATCATTTGCATATTTTATCGTATTATAATTTCAGCTAGGTTAATGTTTAGACACATAAATTTACACTGCTCATCAATTCATATTCAATCAATTAGTACAATCACATCATCATGAAAATAAAAGTAGACACATAATATTTTCATATCTTCATGAGACAACACGTCCGATTAGGATTAGAGTTTCGCATCCGTCAATTATTATTTGTTATAAAAGCATCAATATCTTTATCAAGCTTGCAACGACCCTGAAATACATTTTACGACTGTGACCAACGACTTCACGGCCCGTGATCTACGTATCACAGTCATTACGACCTTCATAGCGTCCTTCATGGCTCGTGATGAACCATCACGGCCCGTGAAGTTCTCTTCCTGGTCGTGAGTCCAGTTCACGGGCGCGATACATCTGACCGACGGTTGCACGTGCTTCGTTCCTGTCCTTCACGACCCGTAACACATCGTCACGACCCGTGAATCTCCCTTAGTGGTGAGAGTTTACGGGCATTAGATTTCCAGGCAATTTCTTCACGGCCAAACTTCATAGTATCTGCATCACGCTCCACTACAGCATTTTCACGACACAACATCTTCACGACACAATGATAATTGCTCATTTAGTCATGTTTTCCGGTGTATATTAAGCATAATTTTCATACATTTCATAAGCATAATCATGCATATTTCATGGTTTATTTATCTTTTCTTATTTAAGAGTCAGCATCTACATAATGTGCATTTTCTATATTTCCAGGTGCTCTTGGATGCATTGGCGGAGAAGAGCAAAGAAGGAAAATAAATTGACCGTCACGGGTCGTGATGCTCTATCACGGACCGTGACATCAATAGTAACGGGCCGTTATGAGTAATCACGGACCGTGATGACTAGAAGGACAAAAATCTGGCTTCGGTCACGGTCATGACATATCTGTCACGGGCCGTGACTACTTGGAAAATCTTCGATCACGACCGTGTCGCGGGCGTGACGCGTAGCGGATGCTGATCACGGCCGTGATTTCCAGATCACGGGCCGTGACATAATTTGGAGTCCACCTTTGTTCGGTCACGGTCGTGACAAAACAGTCACGGGCCGTGATAAACTGGTGAATGTACCTTCGTTCGGTCACGGCCGTGACATATTTGTCACGGGCCGTGACAAATCCCCAGAGTTCACCATCGTTCGGTCACGGCCGTGACATATCTGTCACGGGCCGT